>CAIGRB010141975.1:5679-18145 GCA_903798255.1 Fraxinus quadrangulata | reverse complement strand
TAAGAGAGAAATAATGAAGAATGTAGTTTTTAGCGTTATGTACGTTCTCAATCTTTTCTAGGGTTGCAAATCACGTATTTATAGTTGTTTCCATAGGTGACTGACTTAAATTTGGAAACCAGAATTTTCACGTCAAAAGTCCTCTATGTGGCCACGTAGAAGAAAAGACTGAGGTTGCATAGTTCATTTCAGTTCAGCCTTGAAATTCTCGGGAGCCATGTTTGCAACCGCATTGAGGATAAAGCTATGTGACTGCATAGCTTTACCAATTTTCCATCAGACAGCCTTCAGCATTTTGGTTGTATCTTTCTCTTTCGATATCCCATTTAGGGTATTTAAGATACATTGAAAAGCTAACACAAAGGGCTACAACTTTGCTTCAAATACCATCTTCAAATTCGATCGTTGTCCATATCAAAAACTGGTCTCAATATGAGGCTAAAAATCGGTGCAAAACTTTTGAGCTTGAAAGTTGATATGTGATAATGTCTTAGCTATATTTCATCCCTTTGATTCCTTTCTTCATCCAATTGACCTCTAACACACTCGAATCTTTATCACAAGGTTAAAAATAAATTTAGACTATTTGTACTTTAGTCCCTGAACTTTCACTTTCTTCCATTTTAGTCCATTTTCACCTATTTCTTCCAAATTACGCCATATCCATAGAATTATCACCTAAATCAAAATATGAATATAATGAGTACATTTTGGCATTGATTANCATATTACGCAATATCTATAGAATTGCCACCTCAATCAAAATATGAATGTAATGAGTACATTTTGGCATTGATTAATCATACGAGCACATAAAATAAAGAGGGAAAAATATGCATTTTATATTCCTATCAGAAACTTTTGCCATGCAGCCACGACCAGATTTAATCCCTGTTGTTCGAGAATTCTATGCTAATGCCATTGAGCATAGGGATTTTTGGGTAATTATGCGTGAAAAATGGATACCGTTTGATAGAACCTCCATCAGTAGGTTCTATAACTTGCTAGACATAGAAGAAGATGAGTATTCTCGTCTGCGTGAGGCTGGGGTTGATCCTGATGAAGTAATTGGCATTTTAACCAAAACTGGGACTTCTTTGAAGTGATCAGAGATTGATGTGATTAAATTCCCAGCCTCGGGTATGACGTCATGGTGTAAGGCTTGACATCACTTCATCTCTACCAAGCTTCAGTCGAGTAGCAATCTGAGCGATGTAACAAGGAACGGGTGACCCTTAATTACGCCATTCAATGTGGCCTATCCATTGATGTTGGCCGGATTATCCACAAAAAACATCCTTCATACTTTGCAAGGTTCCACTACAGGTGGTTTGTGGTACCCTTCATTGATCTATGAACTGTGCTTGAGATGTGGGGTTGTCATCCACCCATCTGAAGAAGTCGTGTACCCAAAATTGGTGATTACTAGAGAACGTACATGGAAATTTATAAGCTGATCAGGGTCCCCCAGTGCATCACCCCCCGAGTATTCTAGGCGACCACAACGATCACACCAACCACCTCCGACTGGATACCTTAAAATAGACCTTGCGGCCCAGTTTAATGTGATGCAACTGCAATTGAATTTGATGTAAAACATGATGTATGAGCAGTTCTATTACCAAAACGAATTCAACACGGTACTGGCCTCAATTTATTCTGACCATACTTTCCCTCAACCGTATCTACTACCTGATTAAACTGCAAAAACGGCCATACCTCGATAGGACATAGTTGACGATGAAGTTAATTAGTGCTTTCTCTCAGGTAAGTATTCCTTCTGTTCTTGCCATTTAACATTAGGGACAATGTTCATCTTAAGTTTGGGGGTATTTATGTTGCTTATGTTGTTGGTGTGGTTATACATATTTATTTTGTGTTTTTGAGTGATTTGTGTGTTGTTAAAAAAAAATTGTGTGCTTATGTGAGTCGGATATTCTTGTTCCTATGATGAATATAGTTGAGAGCATGTATTCATTTGTGAATGGGGATAAATCATGTGCTTGAGTCTAAATCTTTGCTTATTCATGATAAACGTGACAACTAAAATAAGGTATAGCGTCGTACAGGAACATGAAAGTTCATATGCTTAGGTTATAGAAATGACCTAGGTGCTTAACCCCTTAAACCATGAGTTATAACATCCCTTGACCATATATATATTTGCAACGTGCTAACCGGTGATAGAGATGGTTTAGAATTGTGGTGATTCTGTGCATGTAATAAGATTTGTGTGGAGTGTCTTCGACTCTCTAGTATACGCTTGGTGATGACCAAATGCTATGGATCTAACCCCTATATATTTTGCTTTTCGTTTATAGAAAATAAGCAAATGCACTGATTTAGCTTATGTCTCACACATGCACCTTTTTGACTCGAACCATTAAATCTGTACGGTATCTTGAAACCTGGTACCATTTGGCATTCAAAAGTCGGGGAGTTACCAACTGAAAGCTCGTTACATGGGTCAAGAAGAGAAAAACGGGTAAGGTAAAAAAAATTCATTGTTGGGGGCCTAGATTATTAGTGGGTTTGAATCACCTAATATAAGCTAGTTTGTTGAACACTCATTATTGGGAGAATCATCACATGAATAAATTGTTGACATTGCCGGTTAAATGAAACCAAATTAGAGAGGTGTAAGGAAGTGCTCAGTGAATAAACTTAGAATTACACCTTGGTGATAGCGTAAAAGAAAACAAGTTTGGGGGTGTGTGAATCTTACAAGCGAAGTAAGGAAAGAATTGTCCATCGAGAGGTAGAAATTGAACCAACTTGTGAATGTTCGACGTTATAATTGATTTTTCACACACACACACACACACACACACCCGTTTGCATTGGATAAATGAAAGTTTAGCTCTTGTAATGTAATTTTGAAGACATTCATAGATGAGATACAATGTTCTCAGTGCTGAATGTTGCAAGCTATCTGACTAAGTAGTGTTTGTCTTTTTTGTTGATTTTCTTTGTACATGCCTTTGCTCGAGGACTTGCAAAATGTTAAGTTTTGGGGTATTTGATGAGTGTGTTTTATGCACGAGTGTTATACCTAATTTTTCTTAGTTGTTGGTTTAATTTTTATGGTTATAGGACGTGTTTAATATGTTTGCTAGTATTGTTTTGAACGTATGGTAAAGGGTTAAAAATGGGGTGTTGAAGCAAGTCAAGGGGAAAATAGATAGAGGATTGGCGCCTAGCGCCATAACGAAGCGCCAGAAAAAGGAAGAAAAAATGGCAGCAAGGTGCTGTCCCTTAACCCAGCAGGCAAAGTTTTTACAGCAAAGGCGCTACCACCATAGCGCCCAGGTGTTGCCTAGATTACCTTCGCGGTACCTAGGCCCTACGTCTCACAATTAGGTTTTTGCTATTTTGGGCTGCGAGAAGCCTAGAAAAAGACTCCAATTTGGCCAAGAATGTGTAGGGAACTATAAATAGACCAAAGAAGGCACAAATTAGGGGTTCCAAACATTGAAAAAGAGAGATACAATGAGAGATCGAAGAGCTAAATCAAGAGAAGAAATTCATCACGAGATTCAAGATTAAAGCAAAGATTGGAAGCGGAAGAAGACATTGGTACAGGAGTTGATTCTTTTCTATATCTTTATCAAATTAATTCGGTGATGTACTCAAAGACATTTACTTGTTTTTCTTTTTACATTATGCGTAACTAAACTTTAAATTATGGAAAACAATGTAATCTATTGTGATCCTAATTCTTTTATTCAAGATTTTCTGTGGTTTATTCTTTTCTATGTTGATTTTGTTATGAGCTTAATGCTTTGAATTATCTGGCCAATAATTTGATGATTATTTGAGTTTCTTACGAATCGAGAGGTGAGTTAGAGGCTTAGATTATATAATAAAATTCGGTAAAGTAGTATAACGTGTAGAGATATATATACTAATTATTGTGGTTGTAATAGGAATTCTTAGACTATGTTTTGTTTAACTAAGGGTAATTTGCAAAGAGATATGGAATTGATTTAGTTAAATAGGCTCAATGAGAACTCGATAGGGGTAAATTGAATACAATAGAAGAATTCGATCGAACACTACATTAGGTTAGAATCTTTAATTAAGAATTAAGGTGATCATTAGATGAACTTGTTTTGCCATAATCTCCATTATATATTTGAATCTTCTATAATTCAGTGTTTGCAATCTTATTATACTTTTCATTAGTTTTAAGTTTTTGAAGTTCACAAAAGAAAGAAAAAAATTCATAACCACTACCACATTTTACTTGTCTTATATCAAATAGGAGTTAGGAAAAAGTAGATTAAATCTAAAATATAGCCCTCGTGGGAAAGATAATCCGGACTCAAAGGTCCACTATATTACTTGTTACAATATCGTACACTTATAATAAAAAAAATGCAACAACTACCTAATTCCCATACTCCGTTTTAATTATCCAATCTCATTCCCAAAGCACAATTAGATCTTGCATAAAATGGGGCAAAAAGAAGATAACATACCTTGAGAGATTCGTATATGTTGGAGAATGCAAGAATCGAGATAAATACGTGAATTTGATAAGTATTTGTGTTTTAAAGTCGAGATTTGTCATGTGTATGAATGTATAGGGGTGCGGGTGTGTCTCTATGTGTGTGTATTTAAAACAAGTTCAGGCATTCATTTCCTCTATGTGGTTGCATAGAGCAAACTAATGCGGTCGCATAGAGCAAACATTCTGGGCCAATTTAAGCCCTGATGCTCTACATGCGACCACATTGCTGGTTAGTCTATGCAGTCATGTAGACTACCAGTAAAGCGGGTTTTTTTTCATGATGATTATGCAATTCACAACAACTCAGCAATGAACTCTCACCAATGTCTAAACATGCCTACCAAAGGGAAAATGAAGAGTATTACATGAATACTAGAGTAAATCAACATAGGGTCAGAATGATAGTTAACTTAAAAAGACTCAACTGAAAAAAAAATGAAGCAAGAAACTAAAAGAAACCTAAAAACAACTAATACACAAAAAAGAAAAGAGAAAGGCATACCTGAGGAATACGAATGATGGTAAACATGGTCTACAAAAGGAATTTTTTCCACTGCAGGCACCTGTTGTCAATAAACAATCTTAAGACGCTGCCCATTCACTTTAAATATCCTACCATAATTAGAATCCTCAATTTCAACGGCCCCATTTTAAAAAAATTGTTTCACCACGATAGGGTCAGTCCACCTAGATTGAAGTTTTCTTGGGTGCTTGTGAAGTCTAGAATCATACAAGTATACTTTTTGATTTGGTTCAAATATTTTTCTAAGAATGTTTTTATCATGAAAAGCTTTTATTTTCGCTTTGTAGATTCTGGAACTCTCATAAGTATCATTCCTCAATTCTTCCAACTCATTCAATTGAAATTTTCTAAAGTTACCTCCCTCTTTTAGATCAAAATTAAAATGTTTAGTTGCACAATAGGCTCGGTGTTCAATTTCTATAGGTAAATGGCGAGCTTTTCTAAAAATAAGGCGATATGGTGATATGACTAAGGAAGTTTTAAAAGTTGTACAGTAAGCCCAAAGTGCATCGTTCAATCTTAAAGGCCAATCTTTACAATTAATGTTGAACCGTGTTCTCGTCAATTCTACCTGTCCACTAGTTTGGAGGTGATAAGTAATAAGAATTTTATGAATAATGCCATACTTTTTCGTGAGTACTTTGAATGAACAGTTGTAAAAGTGTGTGCATCTATCACTAATAATAACACGTGGTATATCAAACTAAGAAAAAACATTTTCTTTCAGAAATTTAATAATCATTTTATTGTCATTAGCCCTACAAGCTGATGCTTCTACCAATTTAAACAAATAATCAACTGCCACAATAATGTACAAATAACCAAAAGAGGGTTAAAATGTCCTATAAAATCAATTCCCCAACAGTTAAATATTTCAATTACCAAAATGAGATTTAGAGACATCATGTTAAGCCGGGACAAAGCACCTAATTTTTGGCATCTGTCACAAGATTTACAGTAGTCATTAGTGTCCTTAAATAAAGTAAGCCAGTAGAAACCACATTGTAAAATTTTTGTAGCATTCTTTTTTATAGAAAAGTGGCCTCCACATGCTTGGGTATGACAAAAAATTAGCACACTAGATTTTTCTCATCAGGGATACAACGTCTTAAAATTTGGTCGGGATAGTATTTAAATAGACATGGATCATCCCAATAAAAATTACGTACCTTAACCAAGAACTTTCTCTTGTCCTGTGCGCTCCACTCTTTAGACATCTCACATACGGTCAAATAGTTCACAATGTGAGCAAACCATGGTAGAGAAGAGACAGAAAACAAATTCTCATCTGGAAATTCATATGAGATTGGCAATGTGATTGTGTTGTCCTCGAAAGTTAGCCTTGATGATGGTCGGTCATCACATTCTCCACTACCTTCTTGTCTTTAATGGTGATGTCAAATTCCTGAAAAAGTAAGATTCACTGTATTAATCACGCCTTAGCATCCTCTTTTGCAAGAAGATACTTAAGGGCTGCATGATGTGCGAAGATTGTAAAGGGAGAGCCAATCAAATAAGATCTAAACTTATCAAGCACAAAGACTATAGCTAGTAACTCTTTTTTAGTAGTGGAATAGTTCATTTGAGCATTGTTAAAAGTTCTACTAGCAAAGTAAATCACAAAAGGCTTACCTTATCTAGGTTGCCCAAGAACCGCACCTATCGCGTAATCAATAGCATTACACATAATTTCAAACGGTAGTGTCCAATCAGGTGGTTACGTGATGGGTACTGAAGCGAGTTTGTCAATCAGTGTTTTAAATGCATATTGACATTCAAGAGTCTATTCAAAAGTGGCATCTTTATTTAGAAGGTAACACAATGGTCTAGAGATATATGAAAAGTTTTGTATAAACATTCTATAGAAACCTATACGGCCTAAAAATGATCTAACATCTTTTATTGTCTTAGGTACTGGCAATTGAGAGATTAGTTCAATTTTAGACTTGTCAACCTCTATCCCCCTAGAAGAAATCACATTCCCTAAGACAATTCCCGAAGGTGCCATGAAATGACATTTTTTCCCAATTTAAAACTAACCATTTTTCCTCACATCGTGTCAAAACTCTCTTCAAATTTAACAGGCATGCATCAAAAGAAGTTCCAAACGTAGTCAAGTCATCCATGAACACTTCCATACAATTCTCTAGCATGTCACTAAATATACTAGTTATGCATATTTGGAATGTGGCAGGAGCATTACAAAATCTAAATGGCATCCTATGAAATGCATAAGTGCCAAAGGGGAAAGTAAATGTGGTCTTTTCCTGGTCCTCTAATGCAATTTCAATTTGATAGTAACCAGAATAGCCATCAATAAAATGGTAAAAAGGTTGGCCAGCCACACGCTCAAAATTTGATCTAGAAAGGGGAGGGGAAAATGATCCTTATGGGTGGTAGCATTTAGTTTCCTATAATCTATGCACATGCGCCAACCAATCACTATTTTGTGGGGACCATTTAACCTAATTCATTTTACACTATCGCGACTCGTGACTTTTTAGGAACTACCTATGTAGGACTAACCCATTTACTATCCACGATAAGGTAAATGATACATGCATCTAAAATTTAAGCACCTCATTTTTCACTACATCTTTCATTGTGGGATTCAGCCTACATTGTGGATTTCTCCTAGGATTAGTTCATTCTTCTAGATGAGTCCTGTGCGAGAAAATTAAAGGGCTAATATCTTTTATGTCAGTTATGGTCCAGCTTAATGCAGATCGATGCTCATTCATGATCGATTCCAAAGAATAAATGCAGGAAATGTATTACTTGGTCCAAGAAATTCATGTTTTAGTCCTGGAGGCAGCGGTTTCAACTTTGGTTTAGGACCCTCAATGCTTGATGGCTTTAGTCCTCCAGTCGTTTCTAGAAACTCTTCAAACTTGGGCTGCTATGGTGATGCTCCATAATCCTGCAATTTTTGCAAACACAACACAAATGTTATTATACTCCTAATCATCAAAACTAGCTGAGATTTCAGAATTTAAGAGAAAAGAGTTCAGAGGGTCGAAATCAGTGTTTGCAGGTGTTTGCTCCTGCATGAGTGCATCAATCACGAATGTTTGATGACACTCATCATCTTCTCGTGACTGCTTTGTGATGTGGGAAATATTAACTTCTAAATTCATGTTCCCAAAAGAAAATTTTATTAGACCATTTCTGCAATTTATAAGAGCATTAGCGATAGCAAAAAAAGGTCTAACAAGAATAATAGGGATTTTAGAATCATCTTTTTCGTCCAAAATCAAGAAGTCCACATGATAGTAAAATTTCTCAATTTGAACAAATACATTCTCAACTACCTCCCTAGGCCTAACAGTGGACCTATCAGCTAATTGTAAGACTACATAAGTCGGTTTTAACCTAACAACAAGTAAATCACATAATGCATGAGATTTATACTTGCCCTTAAATCAAGAAGAGGTATGCAAACTCATGGTTCCCAAAGACACAAGACACAGTAAGACAACTAGGGTCCTTATAGTTTGGTGGGATCTTTTGCTCAATCACAGCACTTACTTGCTCAGTTAAGAAAGCAGTTTTCTTGACATAGTTGCAAGGATTGAGCATGATGCTTCACATCTTCATGTGGATTTGCAAAAGACTAAGTCTGTGCGTGAAGTTGTTCTTAAAGAACTAGGTGATATAAGGAATGGGATAGTAGAGCTTCATGATAAATTGAGAAATATTGAGGTAGAGCTAGTTTTCGTGGAGTCTAGCCTTTCTAGAGCAACTTCTCGTAAGGCAAAATTAGTTGAGGATGCTATACAGGACGAGGGGGAGGGAGAGGAAGGTGCCTTATATTATCAAAAGATTTGGGATTTTTGAGAGCTCCTGATGATGATATTGAGGGCATGAGGTTCGTCCATTTGGCCATTGGGCTTGAGATACTCCATCCATTCTTTGTACTCTCTCTCGACATGGTTCTCCGACTATCCCCAAAGAGGGAACGTGTAGGTATCCTCAGGGGGCGAATTTTGAGTTAACGAGGAGGATCCTTTGTCTAAAAATCTTTAGTCCTTGGTTAATTAGGATAGCTTGTTCTGTCTCATTATGATAGTGATGCTTCACTCTTTGTTCATGTAAAATTGCTCTTTCTAAGAAATTTTATTGATAAAATGTTATTGCTTTATGTTGTACGAATTTATTCGTTTTGATGCTCTTTGGACCTGCGTTATTCATTCGGCAAGCTTCACAAAGATATTTTATAACAAGTTCATATTAAACATCAGAATCCATCGTTCGTGTGTTGATTTCTTATTTCAACAACGCAGATTTCTAATGAAACTTTCATTAAATAATCGTATCAACATTGGGAGGTATGGATTACTATTCCTTCCCTAGCCATGGCTTTTTCATACATATGTATTTTGCGCATTATTATATCGATGTCATGAAATTTTAAAGGTAAGTGGACGTGGCCTCGTCCCCCTTCTGATAATGATTCTTTTGGGGTGGATATCAATCCCTTATTTCTTTAATGGTATAGTCTTCCCCCTTATTTGGAATTCCTGCTGGTTAGAAAGACCTCGCCTTTGAATTGAAATTCTTTCGGCCGAGTTGAACTCGTCTTAGCTCATTTAAGGCAGAATTGTCATTTTCCGACGGGGTTGGCGTCACATTTTACTATCAATTCTCCTTTTTGCAACCTTGCTGCGAATGCAATATTTTTTTGTCTACTTCTATCACCCATGCTTCCTCTAGTACTTGCTAAGTTATCTTTACTGACGGGCCTATTTCTCACCCCTTCTTTTATAGCATTAGATACTTTCCTAAAAAATATTTTCAAGCATTCATTGCTCTCTCTTTCATCATTTTTATCATGATAATTGGTTCCAAAGGAATCAAATTCTTTATTCTAACGACATCGTTAGTGATGTTCCATCGCAAGTGTCCTCGGACTTTAACCCTTCATTGGATCAATTTAAATAGGGATATTAGAGGAGTTTATTTGCGATAGATAACTAAAGCAATCATTTATTCTTTCGTCTTGCGTCATGTTGAAAGACGTTTAGTTCTGTGGACATTTGCCAAATATAATTGAAAAGTTGCAATTTCCAAGATTACCTTAGATCAAGAATTCTTTAAGCATTTTCTCCTAGGGTACCTGGGAGTGTACATCATGCGTGTTTTACATACCTTTCTCCATTTACGAGGCTTTGATTATGATATTAATTTCTCTTTGCAAAGGTTGGGAATTTACAGCATTGGCTAGCATGTGAGATGGCCCTATGTGCCTCATCAGATGTTTAGGCATTTGGCCTCCAACTTCGATAGCCACATTTCTTTGCTTGTTCTTCTTCTTCACCATTTTTAACACTTCATAGCATTCATTTGTGTCGTGATTGTTGGTACAGTGGATTCTACAGAATTTTGATTTGTGTCCGTTAGGAGATAGATAGGCTTCGCCGATATCTTGTGATGAGGGTAAGGCAATAGTCAGGTCCTGGATCTTTTTGAGCTATGACATTGCGACATAGAAAATCCAAATGCGATCCAATTTCATCAACTAGATTTTGCTCCATCGCTCTTTGGTTTTGCATCCTTTTTTATTCTTTATAATGTCTTCTACCTGGATCTCATTAAGTATTATCTATTAATTGGGGGCAAGAGAATGGATACATTTTGCGAGCATCTTTCTAGAGGAGAGTGCCTGGCCATAAGCCATTCCACAACATTTCCTTCGCTTCTTCACCAAACACAATCTTACTGACAAACATTTCATCCTTAAAGCGTGTGAAATAATTTCTAAGGGATTCTCCTTCCTTCTGCTTGATGTTACTTAACCTCGTAACTTCATATATTGTTCTGTAATTTATTTGATGATGGGACATCCAGTTGCTAATTGAATCTGTTGGTAACTGATATACCTTGTTCTCCATGGTGGATTGGCCATCTGACTCTTTGTGCGAATGGATATTGTAGGAACTACTAGTTCTTTGCCCTTTGATTCTTCTAATGATTAAACCTCTAGTTGTAAGAGCTTTCCTAATTCACCTCTTCGTTTAGATCTATTATTCATCGATTTTTTGCACTTTTATGACATAACAACGCCATGAGCCAGTGATGTTCGCGAATGGTTATTGCCTTTCGGGTGAAATTTAGTATCATGAACTAGAACCCTTCGGTTTTCCTTTCGTTGCCAATTCATTTTTAGCTTATTATTTGCGCGGAGATATGTGTTTTTCTCCGTCAGTATCTTTTGTTTTTCTGTAATTTCATGGATTGAGTCTAGGCCTTTCTCTTCCTTAAAAATGGCATCGAATGGAGAAAAATTGGCTTGGGATCCTACCAATGTTTTCTCCCACTTCCTCTTTGGATTCATGTCACTTTTGACTGAATCATTGCTAGATTCTTCTGTTCCAACTTTTAATGCATTGAATACATCGAATTTGCTTCTACCATTCATTTTTCCTGATCCTTAAGGCTTCTAAACTTCGGTGGATGAATTTGTAGTTTTCTTTGTTCAAAGTTTGCCATAGACGACACCAATTAGTTGATGATACAATTGAATTAAATGATTTAGTTAATGAAACAATTACAATCGAATATCAATGTAATTACAATCAACAAATCATCTCACCTAATTATTAGTCTCACATTGTAAACACTAGTCAAGATTCTTCAACTAGAGCAAGAGAAGAAATAACTATTTGAGAGAGAAATATTTAAATTGCACGCTCTCTACTTCAAATGAGAAGGGTATTTATATATTTTCTTCCAAACTTTCGGGTAGTTTAGTCATTCATGCATTGTACCAGATAACGATTCCTTGTCCATCTTCTAACTAATTCGATTATGAATCACGCTTTATCCATTTGCCCATGTACTCTTTATAGATAGCCTGGACCAAGCCTATTTATGGTAAATGGTTCAAGGCCTTTATGTGAACTTTCTGTTTCTTTCGTCCCTCCGTGCCTTGCCTTTGATCTTGCTAAAGACTGGATAGGTTCACGTACTTAATTTTGAGGTTAACAATAACTGATAAGGGGTAGAAAATTAGACAATGAGAAATCAAAAGATTAAAGGTCTAACGATCCAATCCTACTCTCTAAAGCCACCTTAGATCAGGCAAACTTTAGGGTCAGCACTCTTGGAATTACTAGCATTATCCAATCGAAATGCCATTTCCTACCATAATAATGTCGAAATTTTCATCTTTCTTTCTTTCTACAAAAACTCACCCAAAACACACCTAAAAACCTTCTAAAAAGGGGAAAAATTCTGCAAAATGTTTGGTAGGAAACTTGATGTTAACTTTCAAAAATAATTTCATTTTTTCAGGTCAGTAGTTTGGCTCCATCTGTGAGAATACTTACAAAAACCACAAGGAAAACACACGCAAGGAGCATAAAAGCTAGGTAGCATTAGTGAAAGTGGATCGAGCAATGACGAAAATCCAAGGATAAGAATGAAAATCA
>CAIGRB010141955.1:0-56839 GCA_903798255.1 Fraxinus quadrangulata | reverse complement strand
TATATATTATTATAAGAGAAATACGA
This sequence comes from Fraxinus quadrangulata, assembly GCA_903798255.1. Classification (NCBI taxonomy): domain Eukaryota; kingdom Viridiplantae; phylum Streptophyta; class Magnoliopsida; order Lamiales; family Oleaceae; genus Fraxinus; species Fraxinus quadrangulata. The sequence goes on along the minus strand of CAIGRB010141955.1, from coordinate 56,813 downwards.
TAAGGTGGCTAAACTCACTTCAGCTACAAAGCTTTCACGGCCAATATCATGCCGAGTCAATTTCTTTTCCCTCATAATCTTCTTCTCCACAACGACCTGAGTGAGATTAGGTAAATGTCAGTAAAATATAATAGGTCAGCAAGCTTGACGAATACAGATTAATCCAACATACACAGTAACAACTGTCCACAAATATTTTAGAGCGTTTAAATGTTTGCCTGGGCCATTTCAACATTTTCACTAAACAAAAGAATCTCACTAGGATAACTAAGAAAAGTACCCAATATCATACTGTCATTTTAGCTTCCTATGATAATAAGTTATGCATGGCGCATAGGATTTTCAATACTTGGTCAAGTCTCATGCCAATAATATGACACATGAATGCTCAATGTCAGACAGTTGGACTCAACTAGCCAAATTCTCATGTCACGGATATAGATAGTCAGCAACTTGTACATCATGCCAATGTACAAGACAACAAAATTCACCCTGAAAGAAGTTACAGAAAATTAAAAGGTTATGAAGGTACAACCTGTGTGGCAATTCCAGCATGGTCTGTACCAGGTACCCATAATGTATTGTATCCGGACATTCTTCTCCAGCGAATAATTGTATCCTGGAGGTGAAATATTTCAACAAAAAATAAAATGAAACTACAGTTCTGGATAAACTTTCACAATTGAAATATCAAACACTGTAACAAGACCTGGATTGCAGCAGTAAGAGCATGGCCAATATGTAGAGCCCCAGTAACGTTCGGAGGTGGCAAAACCTGCATTCACAAGGAGAGAAGTATATAGGAGTAATTAAACTGCACAGAAGATTCAAATGTCAAGTGCAGACAAACTCGCTTCCTCTACTCCTGCCCTTCCTCTCATCTACGCATATACTGATCTCAAGCTTTTCATTTCCCCAGTCAACCCATTGGTTACTTACAAGTTCCATCAAAATTGAATATGTTTATATCAGAAGAAAGTATGTGAAGTCATCTTTATCATCAAACAAGATCGCACTTGTACATTCAAGCTTCAGACCACAACATTATTTAAATCTCAACTTAGATTAACTCTGTCTGCTACTTGGAATAACATAAAGAAAAAGAGCATTATCGTGCTTTAAAAACACATTATTTACAAATAAGCAGAAAACAAAACAGCACCAAAACATTTTCGTCTTCTCTAGTTTAACTTTTTCGCCTCTTTACCATGGCAAGATGTAATCATCATATTATTTGTAGTTTGAAAATTTTTAATTTGAAACATGTATATTATTAGCACTTACAACTCACCAGTTGTAATGTAAGCATTACATTAAAAACCGTGTGAACTTATAGCTGACCTTGTAGAAGTTTTGGTAAGTGCAGTGGTGAATAATACTCTTTATGGGTTCGTAGCAGCATTGGGACTAATCTAAAAACAACTGAATTAAAATGTGTGAAGTCCACTTGCATGTATCATACTTCCATTCAAGTCCATTTGATTCTTTACAATTTATTTATGTACATAGTGTATCTTCATTAAAGAGAGAATCATATGCTTTGAAGTTGAAGATTTGAAGGCGTGGACATTTTTTCCAATTTTACTACTTGGCAGGGCTATCTGATCTCTGCCATTTTATCCTTTTACACACATTTAGCCCATGTTGTGTGGTCATTTTTTTGGAAAAACGTTGTTTTGAATAGTGATTTTTTTTGGAGGATGTGAGATTAAAAAGTAGGGAAAAGTTTTGGGTTTACGTGTAGAAAATTTTATTGTGTGAATGTGTGATTGAAAATGAGTACGTAGAAAAAAGAGTTTTGAAAGAATGGGAGACAAATAGGGACTTAAATTGTTTTTGAATAGATGTGCCATGATTTGGTACTTTGTCCCTCAGGGGTATTATGGAAATGGGCAATCGCTCTCCTATTAATCAATTGTTTGCAACTTGGCATATATTCCCATTAATTTCTTCTGTTTTACTTTATTACGTAAAACATTCTCCCCCTTGCTCTCTCTTAGTCATTATTTTTGTGTTTGTATCAAACATACACGCAGATAATTAAGTATTACTTATCTCATGATTAATTCATTTCAGTAGCTAGGTCTTCTGATCTGTTTAATGAACTATCATGTTCTTGTCTAAACCATGAGACTACCCATCTCACACATACCACAGAATTACCCGTGCATGTCAAAAACAGCATTTCGATGAATATTTACCCCAAAAACTATCACCCGTGAATATCTACAGGTTCACAGTCCATATCAGCTTGCGAATTCTTCACACACGATTAATTAAAGTGCGTAATTAAGACAGTTTAACCCATTAATCTCGAACGATAGACTCATTTTACAAGTTAGCATGTCAGTAACTAAAAGGTCCCTCGAGCTCTCTCGCCCATAATAGAACACTATTAATATTTTAGTACATTGTGTCTTCTTGGACCATTCATCAAAAGTTAATATTCGTGCTATGTGACTCTCCTTCCATTTACATCTGCCAAGAATAATAACACTTGAAAAACTATATTCATGTGCATGCAAAGGTAAATAACAAGTTTGAACGAAGAATGTAAGTGCAAAAAGCAAAGCACACACACAAGTTGCCCAACACGGCCTAGTATCATGATTATGTGGCAGCACCATAAACCTCTAAATTGAATGTTTTTACGTATCTGCTACATTATGCTTTCAATTATAACTGAAGTGATTCGACTTTGAGCCAAGGCTTGTATGCTCTGTCTGAATATTGATTGAAATAACCTTAGTATTTTTGTACATACAAATTCCTTTTTTCCCATCAGTCAAATAGAATCCATTGATTTCACATTTCCTTATATCACAAACTTTTTCCCTGTCAGATCTTGTTTGAGTTTCTCAACTATATTGAAGGCTTTATTACAAACTCTTTCAGAGAACCAGGTTAGCACAATCATATCCAGAAAACTTACACATACACGCACATTGGCATGAGTAGAGAGAAAAAATATAAGGAAAAGGAGAGAGATCTAGAAGATGAGAATATCAGGGAAATCATAGTTACATGTTCCATTGTCAGGTTCAATTCAGCTCATTTCCATTTGTAACTATATTTCATTTTTTGAATGGCTTTTCAGTATCTCAGGATATGCAACACAGAATATCCACCTATTCCCAAAATAATCTCATCACTGTGCCCTCGCTTAAATTGTCACGTAATAGTTAAAACAAACTAACAATTACGATTTAAAGCAACAACAAAGAAAGGTTCATAGACAAACTCACAATGACAAAAGGTGGTTTAGAGCTGCTAGGGTCTGCCTCAAAGAATTTCGACTTCTCCCACCATGCATACCACCTAAATTAGAAATTAGAAGGACAAGGAAAATATAACAAATCAAGCATCCAATAACAATGGAGAAAATAAAAAGAAAAAAAAAATATTGTAAGCACAATACTTACGATTTCTCAACAGAACTGGGATTGAACGTTTTTGCCATTTGACGAGACAGCTTTTTCTTCTCGCCCACAAGTGTTTCAGGGTCAATATAATCATCAGCGTTTTCCTCCTCTGCTTCTCTTTTCACATTCTTTTTCTTCCCTGACTTGGGAGCATTAGAGGCTTGCTGTGCCTTCAATTACAAATGAAAGCCTGCATAAGGTATTATAATAGAAAAAAAGAAACAAAAAATAATAATAATAATAATAATAATAATAACTGCATTATCGGATCAGCATAGAGAAACTCCAAGCTAAGAGGGCTGTAGATGATAGTACACCTGAAGTTTGGCTGCCTCTGCTTTTTGTGCAGCCTTAAGTTTCTTCAACTCTTTCTCTTTAGCCTATGAAAGAACGCGTGAAATTACAGTTAATTTCGTAAACAATTTAAAATTAAAAAAAAAATTAGAAACCAAAACAGCCATTTCACATAAAAAGCTAAGTCTAAAATCTAAACCAAGCAAACCAAAAAAAAACGATGGTCCAAATGAAATCCAGGGACTCTTCTCATAAACAAAAAACTAGTAATCTAAGAACTTTCCAGCACTTGGTCCAGAATGCTGCAAAGCCTCATTTAATCAAGAGGTTAGAACAAAAAAAAGATTATTGCTTTTAATTCAAAAATAGTACAGATAGAGAACTTATATCTTCCGGAGAACTGGAGTCATTTCAAATTCTGAAACCAATGCCCGACCTAGCCTAAGAGAAACATGAATTCCTTCATATTCCGAATTAATGACGAATATAACAAGTGAATAACTTATAAATTAATGCACAAACCTTTTCTTCTTTCTTCTTCTTCTTTTCGAGCTCTTCCGGAGTTAACTCCCGCGAGTCCATTGATGAGTCTGCCTATCATGAAAAAAAAATCAATCGTCTCAGAAAAACAACCCAGACTTTGTTCCTTTCTTTCCATAATTAATACCAAGAACAACAAATCCATAAAACCAAGCAAATGGTACTAAAAATTACAAGTTAAGTTATGGGCAATATAAGCCCTGAGAGTACCAAATTACAAAATACTGGATTACAGAGGGCAACAATGGAGGGGAGAAGACACCTGATACGAGAAAAATATTGGAGTAGGCAGTGGCGTGAGGATGCAGGAGGCAGCAGAAATGGGTAGGGTTTTGGGTATTGAGGACAGGGGATAACGGTTCAGGGACTTGTAACTTATTCCCCAGAAGAATTTAATCATGGAATATTAATATGGAAATCGATGCGTGAGTTTCAAGCATGCAATCTTTTCCTAAACAACCCGTCTGTTGACTTGGTATACTGGTCAAATAAATCTAAGGGTTAAATACTATTGATGGAGAAAGGAGCTACATGGAACAAAACTGGAAAATTGGAGAAAATCTAAAGCATTTCCCACGGAAAACAGTAAGAAAGATGGATTTTTTTTTTTCAAAAATTAATGAAACAAATTTAAAGCCCGAGACTTTCCATTAGCATCAAGGAAAAGTGAACTGATGAAGAATATAAATATATATTTGAAAATAAAAATTCATGAAACAGAATGCCATTATAAATGCAGCGTGTATTTTACCTTACTGAGTCTAAATGACGAGGAAGAAGGAAGAATCTTGAGATCAGCTTTCAATTAGGGTGGACTTTGGGATGTAAGGAGTGAGAAATTCTGAAATTGAGAGAAATACGGGGAATTGGTGGGAACGCGGCAACCGGAGGACTGACGGCGGTGACGTTCGGTTTTAGGGGTTTCATCACGTTTTATATTGGGTAATTAGCGAAACGATCCTACCTTTTTCAAGTTTATGTGAAAAACGTCCTTACTTTTTATTTTTTTGATATTTTCATTCTTATTTTCACTTTTCTATTGCAAGAACATCCTGCCGTTCATTATTTGTCAGTTCTTCTGTTAATTCAATACAAAAATGTAGTTTTCTTTTCAAACAACAAGGATAAAATAGTCCTAACTCATTTAACATCTTCTTCTCACCTTCGACCTAATCCATAAATAACAATAAAAGTAGCGTGAATATGAAAATACTTTAAATTATTACATTAAATATAAAAAAAAGTTGTGATGTCATGTTACGGAAAAATTTAGAAAGATATATATTGAATGGGTGGTCAATGAATGGCAATGTTTATTTCTAGTTTATGCTTAAGTGTGTAACTAAAGGGTAAATTAAGCAGAACGAGTGAAAGTGGTTGTCGTAAAGCACGTATTAAATTCCAATGGTGATTGACCAATTTTGGCTCAATGGTGAAGATGAACTGATCGTGTTCACTTCTTTTGAACATTGAATTAATGTTGTGATAATAATCCGTACGTAGTAATACTTTCTTTAAAAATATCCCTACCTTATAAAATTTATTGGCGATATTTACGTATAACGTCCCTACTTTTCAAAAATCTTTGTGAAAAAGTCCCTGTTTTTCTTCTTCGTGCAACTTGTTTATACACAACAATTCAAACTCCCTAAATGCACCAATTCGATCACAACATCTCGGACACAAATTAGCCACCAAAATCTCAACAAAAAAGTCAACAAATATAATAAAACAATTGAAATGTAACTTTTGATTTCAAATGTGCTAAATATACATTTTGCAACAAAGAAAAGTTATGAATGTGCTAAATTCTGTTCAGTAATTCAGAAACATCAAAAACACGTTCTTAGGGCCTGCTTGGGAGTTTCGTCGTATCGGTTATATGCGTTTTTTAAAAATACCGATTTTGAGTGTGTATGGGCGAATCGATTTTGAATGATTTAGTAGCAATTTTTAAGATTGTCCAACCTAAGTTTGAGAGTTTATTATTCACTAGTTTTTGAAAGTTTTTTAAAGAATAAAATTACATACCCTTGGTAAAAAATTTATGTTATTGTTTCTTATATGAATTTTTTTGCCTCATAAGTGATATTTTAGTTATAGATGATTTTTTTACATATAAGTTAATATTTTTAACTTAAAAAATTAAATATAGTTAAACATTAACTTAAATTTTTAAGTTAATATTTTTTACTTATTAGTAAATTTTACAATTATGAGTTGATTATACTTTTAAATAATTTTAAGTGAGTTTTTTTACTTATAAGTAATTTTTTATATTTATAAGTGAATTTTATCTTATTAGTAGTATTTTTATTGTATAGACAATTTTTTTTTTTTTACATAAAAGTGGTTTTATGCTTATAAGTAATTTTTTAATTATTATGTAATTTTTCTTATCTTATAAGTAATATTTTACTTATAATTATTTTTTAAATACAATGTAAATTTTTTTGCTTATAAATATTTTTTTAGTTAATATATTTTTATTTACAAGTTAGTTTAAAAAAAATAAAATATGTTGGTTAAAAATAATTATTTCATTAAGGATAACATTAGAAGAGAAAATAAGAAATGGTCAAAACCCGCTAATTTGGTGGGTTGAGAAAACCGGTCAAAATTATACTACACTGATTTTTGGCAATTTTTAAACCACCTAAAATCGGTGCTAAAAAAAATTAGCAAGCACTAGTTTTTCCAACCCTTCCTAAATGGTGCTACAAAAAATCGATCAAAACCGGTGAAAAGAAAACTCTCAAGCATGCCATTAAGGTGCTACATTATATCCACTAACTTCATTGCGCTACTTGTGCACTGAATGAACAAAAACAAAAGCCAAAAAAATTAACAGGAGAACTTGGCAGACAACAAATCCTAATTGGGTGTTGGAGACCCTTTTGCAACATATCCTATTGTGTCATGCTTCACCACATTCGTACATATCATTATCAGCCCCAATCTTTTTTCGTTGACATGTTGTTGTTCCAGAAGTTGTCTGTCAAGTATATGCATTGCGCCTCGACTTTCTAGACTTCTTTGGTTGACTTGAAGAAGCCACCTCAATTGACTTTTTTCTTCTATTTTTCTTTGGCCTCCCAACCCTCTTTGCTTACACTGGTGGATTGAGAGGGTTCAGACCTGGTTTCACGAGGTGTCTTTCTTCTTAGCACAGAAAGGGACACTGTGCGACAGTAGTTTGCTCCGCTAGACTACTAATTCATTCAACAAACCTTTCAACCACAGTCCTTCTTTTACAGCCTCAGAGACAACAATGTATTCTGCCTCTGTGGAAGATAAAGCAACTAATTTCTGAAGTTGAGATTTCCAGCAAATACATGTATCATTTATCACTTAAAAATATGCAATCGTAGATTTTCTGTTATTCAGATTATCAGCAAAGTCAGAATCAGCATAGCTTTTTAGTTTAAAACCATCCTTATTAGTTTTGAACATAAGTCCAAAACCACATGTTCCTTTTACGTATTTAATCATATTTTTCATGCATTCCCAATTAAATTCACATGGATTGCTCATAAATCTACTCAAAACATTTACAGTATAAGCTATGTCAGGTCTAGAACAGACCATCACATACATAACAGATCCAACAACATTAGCATAATCCACATTCAGTATTCTTTTAAATTCATATTCTGTTTTAGGAGATTGATCAGCAGATAACTTCATGCATCCAGATAAAGGTAAACTAACAAGTTTAGCATTTTTAAGGGAAAACCTTTTTACCACTTTTTCAATATAAGATTTTTGAGTCAAGAACAATTTTCCATTAATTCTGTCCCTGATTATTTCTATGTCCAATATTTTTTTAGCAGGACCTAGGTCCTTCATTTCAAATTCTGATTTAAGTCTTTCTTTTACAGAATTTAGAGTGACAGAATCATGACCAGTCAATAATATATCATCAGCATACAGGAGAAGATAAAAGAATTCAGAATCATTATTCATTTTAAAACAGAAACATGGATCATATTCAGATTTCTCAAATCCTAAGTCTTGTATAAAGGTGTCAAATCTCTTATACCATTGCCTAGGAGCATGTTTTAACCTATATAATGATTTATTTAATAGGCATACCAGATTTCTTTTATCTTTTATTTCAAAACCAATGGGCTGTGTCATATATATGGTTTCATCTAAAGATCCATACAAGAAGGTAGTCTTCACATCAAGTTATTCTAATTCTAGATCAAACTGAGTAACAATGGCAAGGAGTATTCTAATAGAGGTATATTAAACTATGGGTGAGAAAGTTTCGGTATAGTCTATCCCCTCTCTTTGAGTGAAATCTTTAGCCACGAGCCTAGCCTTATATCTCCTGTTATTAGTTTTTAAGTCACCCTCTTTAATCTTATACACCCACTTACAATCAATCAATTTACAATCTTTTGGTTTTTCTACCAAATCCCTGGTCTTATTTTTATGTAGGGAATTCATTTCATCTTTCATGGCCTCAATCTATTTCAAAGATTCTTTACATGAAACAACCTCTTCATAAGAGGTAGGTTCAAAATCAGGGGATTCAAAATTAGACTGAGTAAAGGCAAAGTCAGCATATTGATATCTAGATGGAAGTCTTATTTCCCTTCTTTCTCTATCCCTAGCAAGCTGATAGTCCTGCAACCCATGTGTAGGATTCAAGACCTGATTGTTATCCAGAACTTCATCATCTGGGTCTATGTGAAGTTCAGTTTGAGGCTGCTCCACCTCAATCTAAGCCTGCTCATCAATATTCTCTTCATTAGGGTCAATTTCAATGATAATAAAGTCATCACTACTCAGGCCTTCACTAGTTTTGTCACTAAGACAAGGAAAGTCATCCTCATTGAAGATTACAGACCTACTTATTATGACTTTGTAACCTCTTACATCTTTTAACCAAAGTCTATAGCCTTTGACTCCTTTCCCATATACTAAGAAGACACACTTCTGTGATCTAGGATCCAATTTTGAGTCATTATGGTAAGAAGAGGCTGCACAGCCAAAGGTTTTGAGGTAAGAATAGTCAGGTACAAAGCTAGACCAGATCTGTTCAGGGATTTTATTATTTAGAGAGCTTGAGGAGTATCTATTTATGAAGTAACAGGCAGTTTTTACTGCTTCTCCCAAAAAAACCTTAGACATACTAGAACTAATCACTATGCATCTAGTCCTCTCAAGAATAGTTATGTTTAATCTTTCAGCATCCCCATTTTGTTGTGGTGTATATGTGACAGTTTTATGCCTCATTATTCCCCTTTTGTTGCAGTACTAATCAAACTCTATGCTACAAAATTCCAGCCCATTATCAGTTCTAAGAACCTTTTTCTAGTTTGATTTTCAATTAATGTACTCCATTCCTTAAAGATTATGAAGTTATTAGACTTGGATTTCAGTAAGAAAATCCAAGATTTCCTAGAATAATCGTTTATTATTAGTAGATAATATCTGTATCCAGACACAGTTTCACGGAGTGCCTTTCTTCTTAGCACAGAAAGGGACACAGTGCGGTAGTAGTCTGCTCCGCTAGACTACCTTCTGTTTTTTCTTGGTTATTTTGGGACGAAATAAAATTCGATTACAAATTATAGAAAGCTTGCAACATTAAATTGAGATCCATTGAAATGAAATTGGTCATTGATTTCTAAAAGCAATAAATTACAATTGACGAAAGCAGGAAATTACAAATGGCTAGTGTAGGGGGAGAACACTAGAAAATTTGAAAATTTGTTTGAAAGACTAATACCCCCTATAATAGATTAGGAAAAATAACCTAAGTTTCATGAGTAGACGTCTTCTTGCCGAAGATTCATACTAAAATTTTCCTATTTTCTAGCTATTTTATAATTGAAATAACCTATTATATGGAATGGAAATTACAACTCAAAATAAACTAATATTTACAATGTGTGACCGAAGTTGGGGCAAACAACGGCTGCGATAGGGTCACGGAGCTTAAGTGAAGCTGCGGTCCGTGACACCTGGGGTAGGCCATGAGCCTGAGCCTGAGCCTGTGATGGGGAAATTAACGGTGTCTATGTCCTGATATATGCATCCTTCTTGTAGATGTCATCTACGAACTCCATCACGTTAAGGCCTCTAGATATAATCGAGGCAATCATATGGCTACGAGCAATTCGTGATAATTGCCAACTATGACGTGTAGCCCATTCCATCCTTGCACGCTTACTATTCTTGTCTAGAATCTTTTGAATTCTATGCCCTACTACTACTATCCACCAATTACAGGACCCCCCTACGGGCTACAATTCTCTTAATCAAATATTCATTTTATCTTCATGGCATGGTCAATATCGAATTATCTCTTGCATTCACAATTGTGCTATTAAACGATTCATAAAAATTGTTGAGAAGCACGTCATACTCATTCCACTCTCTGAAGTGAGATTTACTCCAATGAACAGCTGGTTTTCGTTCAAGCTATCCATAAGTAGGCGGGTCCAGGTCCAACATCTGTTGCATGTGTTGAAGCCACTGTGATACAGTATTGGCTCTGGCTGCATTCCACAAACAATTCTTCAGAGCCTAGCCCTTGTGACAAACATAAAAATTGTTGTATAGATATCTAACACGCCATGTGCTCCGAATTCTCAAACAATGACTTTATTCATTAGTAAACCCTTTTTACTTATCAAAAATAAATGTCCAATACTGACTGTTGTGTATATGCAAATCATCATTCAACAACTCCAAAAACCATCTCCAATTATCCATATTCTCAACTTCAACAACTGCATATGCCATCGGATACATATAATTATTAACATCAACACCAATTGCAGTCAACAACTACCACGATGCTCTATCTTCAAAAAGCAACCATCTACCCCAATCACCCTTCTGCAACCCATGATGAAACTGTATCTCAATGCTCTAAAGCAAATATACAGCCATCTAAATTCTCGAGCATACCCCTCAACCAAAGCAGTGGTCCCAATATTTGTCATCTTCAACTTCTCGCAATAATCCCACAATACTTTGTAATGCTCCATCACACTCCCTCTAATTTTTTCAAGTGCCTTCTCTTTTAATCTATACACTTGCCAATGTGAGATGTCACCCAAACAATCCCTCTTGACCCTCTCCATGAATGTACTAATCGACAAATTTTGTTCAGCCCTCCAATCAGATAAATACTTATCTGTCGAATAGGTTGGGTCACTTTGAAGTTCTTATAGACCATAGGGCAAGTATGCTCTTCTACAAAAGTTTTGATCACAAAACTTGTCTTACTATGCTCTTTGGTAGTATACAACACCCATGGAGAATCTCCCTTACTTGGCTATCAATCTGTGGGTGTCATCCTTTTTTAACATAATATCTATGTTGCTTCTAACTGAATGTGCAATGATTGTAGCTTTTAGTATTACTTTTAACTCAAATACCGAGCATGTAAAAAAAAAATCAATTCATAACCTCATTAAACTAAAGTACATAATAGGCTTAAATTGAAGTAAAGAATATGTTCAAGTTACCTTTTCTAAACACCGGATCCTCCACATCCGTCACCACATTGGAAGCCCTGCTTCTTGAAGTTGTATCGCCTTCCTCATCACTATGAAGGCTTCCTAAATCATCGGAGTCCCCAGTATTCGAATCCCCAACCTACTATTCATCTAATACACGAAATCCAAAATCAAAATTAACCATTTCACTCCCCGCTCAGTAGTAGCTACAGGCTTCTGCTCCATCTCACAATCAGATTCCACCAAACCTTCGACTTCCTCTTCCCCCTCCCCCTTGGTGTTTTATTTTGATCTCCAACCACTACTTGATCCTCTTCTACACTCAAATAACTCACATGTGTGTCTTCCTTGTTCTGGTATTGTAAGGTTTCCTCGTACTGTGACCACAGCTCGTTAGCATTCTCTTGCAAAAATTGATCTGACCAATTACCCTCGAGCTCCACTCCTTTGTTTTCTGCAACGGATGGTACACAACAACCTTCAAGCGTTTGGTCTTCATCAACTTTTGAAGACAAAGGATGCAACGGCAATGCATATGATTGCATTGGGGCTACGACATATATTTTCACATCGGATGTCCATCCATGTCTCTAAGCATTCCCTTAATATCCTCTTTACTCTCCAATCTCGTCAACCCTTTCCCTAAATCCATTTTTTGCTTCTTATAGTAAAACTCCAACACCCTTTCATCACAAGTTCTGTGTAAGAATTTATGCAGATTCTCTCTAGTGCACCGTTTACCATGAAAGAATTCAACGAAAAGAACGAATCCCGCTTCGTACACCATATTGTTTGGCTTATCATAAAATTAGCTTAGATAATGTACTTTGATAGTGAAATATTGAGAATTACCACCTGCATAAAAATAATATAAAGTTCACATCAAAATGAACCAACAAACTGGGGATTGCACACTCAAAACTGTGCGAATGTACGGTGGAATTGGAGGAGTTCACACAGAAATTTAAGGAATGAACATTATACCATAACTTGGTCAATCATTTCAGGGATTTCTCAAAAACGGAAGAAACGTGTTTCTCCTCAAAGATCTGCCTAACAACAATAGACATTATCAAAACTCCACGCAGATTCTCAATCATGTAAAACACCAAAATACGAAATGGAAAACAAAAATATCCAACACATAATGTTTCTTACCCTCGCTCACTAAAAAAACCCTCACTGCGTGCTTCCATTGTGCGCCCACGAAATGAGATGAGAGCATATGAGAGGAGAAATGACAAAAGTCTGTAGAAATGGAAGAAAAATGGGAACTTTTAAAGAAGAAAACCGTAGTGGAACCTTCTCGTATAAGATGATGTGGATTGATTAAACGGCTTGTGACTATTTCACCTTTGTTATTTGAAAAGAAAATTGCATTTTTGTATTATATTAACGGAGGAACCGATGGATAGTGGAAGGAATGACGTTCTTCATGAATAAAAGTGGAAATAAGGGCGAAAACGCCAACAAATAAAAGATAATGACATTTTCCACAATAAACTTGAAAGATGAGGACGTTTTGTGCTAATTATCATTTTATATTAGTTATTCAGTGTGAAATGTGCAATGCACCAACCAATTAATAAGGGTATAGTGTAGAATTATTAAGCCCATTTGGTGGAAATAAAAAATTTAGATTTTAATTTTAACTACACATATCTTGGGATCCATAACTTTTCAATTACATATTTCATCAACTTTTATCAAAATTTACTAAAAATTTGTTTTAATTCCCACCAAACAGATGCTAAATTTCAAATTTTTGGCCGGTTGACACACACTTTCGAATACATTTTTCATATATTCGAGCGCACTTCTTTCTGTTTAATTTGACGGTAAGATCGCTTAAATCATGTACTCCGAATAGTGGGTACCTCGTAGGACCTCAACGTGCCTACTCGGGTCTTGTATGGATATACTGGAAGGAGTGCTCCTAGGTTTGCATAGTTGGTTCGCGAGAATGGATTCCTCGTCAATTTAGTTTGGGGGTTCAGTTAAAATAGTTAACTAAAATTAATAATTTTATAAACTCGTGATTTTTTAATATTAACTTTTATCAAAATTTATTAAAAATTTGAATTTTAGTACAAAGCAAATACTTGGTGCTATGCAACCTCAAAGTACACGTTGCATTCTCCTCATACCTTATCACGCTCCACAATACACATTTTTATTAAGTCCCTATTTGATGCACATTAAAATAGAAAGAATGCATTTTTTTTTTGTAATATGATGGTAAATATGTGGTTGAAAAAAAAGAAAAAAGTTATTAATGTGATGAAAAATATTATTTTATTGAAAAATGTGTGCTTAAAAATAAATATAAAAATGATAATGAAAATTAGAATGTGGCTCGTGATAATTTTAAACTCCCTTTTCCCATCTAATCTCTTATATAGGAATTTACAGGTTTACAAATTTCCAACACAGGATTTTATGCACCTGGACCTTATAAGTTTTTCTATTGTAGAATTTTTAATGTGAAAATCTATTTACTTATTTTTTTGCATTTCAAATCTCCCATTTTGAAAATCTCTCCAATTTACGTTATTTTAATTTATATTCATATGTTACCTTTATGCTGTCATGCGATATCGTGGTGTTGGAACCTTACGGGTCTTGTATGAGTCCAACGAATAAGATGTGAATGTATATGTAACTTAAATTTTGCCTATGTTTGATTTGGTTAAAAACAAGTTTTTCAATAGATTTTGATAAAAAGTTAATTAAATGTGTAAATGAAAGTTGTGAATTTCATAAAATGTATGATAAAAAAATAAAGTTCATTTGTTTATATTTTTAAAATTGGGATTAAAAAAAAAATAATAAATTTGAATTCCGCATAAACACTCATTCACCCCCCTCTAAGTGTTAATTGTGGTGAATATCGTTATTTCATAATATATAGCTAAAAATAAGTTTTTCAATAGATTTTGATAAAAAGTTAATTAAATGTGTAAATGAAAGTTGTGAATTTCATAAAATGTATGATAAAAAAATAAAGTTCATTTGTTTATATTTTTAAAATTGGGATTAAAAAAAAAAACTTTTTATTGCAGACAAATTACGTAGACTAGTCTACGAAAAGCTCGTAGAAAAAGACATGTACACAAAACGAGTACTCAGCAAGAACTCTTTTTTATAGTTTCTGAATATATTTATGTATGTTTATGATAAAAATAATAGGGAGTATTAAACAATTGCCAAATTTTCTTGTCCATTCCATAAATAAATATGTCACAAGTTCACAATTATGAAATATATACCAAAAAATAATAATAAAATAATTGTAATCACGTGTACTTGGCTATGTAGTCGGGCTCCACCAATTTAAGCTATCGTTTGGGCTTCATTAAAATAAAATTTTTGAGGAAAATATATTTTGAAATAGAGATTTTTTTAAGAATGTGAGATTAAAAAAGAGTTTACGTACAATATTATTTTATAAAAAATGTGTAGTTAAAAATAAATTTAAAAAAAATGGAGCTCAAGCATGACTAAATATATTTAAATGAAAGATATATATAAAGATACGAGACGAAAACACCGAATACACGAAAATCAAAGTGGAAAAAGAAATCCCCTTTATTGAATATATAAGGCATATAGTTTAACTGAACTTTATTATAAACTACTACTTACCCACCTATCTTTACAAAATTACTATTTACTTACAAAACTTTACTATATGTTACTACTTGTTTATTGAAATTTAAAAGGTTATTCATTACTCACCAAAATTTGAATAAAGTTACTCATCAATCACCTATATTATTTCTATCAGTGTTATCTATAACAAATTTCAGTGTGCAACGAGTTATTTTGTCCAAATTAGGTGAACAAAAAATAATCTTTTAGATTTTGGTGAGCCAATAACAACATATAGTAAAGTTTAGCGAGTGATGAATAACTTTTTAAAGATCGATGAGCAAGTAATTTAATTATAGCAAAATTCATTGATTATTGATTAAATTATCTCTATATAAAAAAGATTTTACACATCAAATTATGCCCATGCTTGAGTCCCATTATTTCTCTTTTTTTCTTATTCATTTTTCTACGGTACTCATTTTCAATCACACATTCTCCAAATAAAATAATATTACACACAAATTCAAAACTTTTCATCACTTTTCCACCACATATTTTCTTATCAATCACTATTCAAAAATTAATTCTTCCTAAAAAATGAGGGCCAAACACCCACTAAGTGACTAAGTCTTTCTTTGGTAGAAATAAAAATTTGAATTTTAATCTAAATCTAAATCAATAACTAATTTCAACTGCACATTTTATGAAATTCATAACTTTTCAATCATACGTTTCATTAATTTTTATCAAAATTTACTAAAAATCAGATTTTAATCCCTCTCAAACGGGGGATGAGGTCTATTTTGACCTCCATTTCTTAAAATTTATTTTTTTAAAATTCATTTTCTATTTTAAGAGATCCATAACTTTTATTTAATTTTTGATCACATGCTTTATCAATTTTTTTTTTAACATCTACTAAAATTTTAATTTTTATTCAAACCCAATAAGGGTCAAAGTCAGTATTCAACAAGCGTGTTACAAGTTCACAACTCCATTAATTTCACGGCTCTCTCTCTATCTCTCTCTCTCTCGTTGTTATTATTATTATTATTATTTTGGTGCCGCACTCACTTAAATTTTAATTTTTTACCAATATATTATTAAGTGCATGTTTAAGCCCATTTTATGTGGAAAAAAGTGCTTTGAAGTGAATTTTTTGAGAATGTAAAATTAAAAAAATAAGAAAAATATTTAAATCTACCTGTAAAATTATTTTATAAGAGAATGTGAAATTAAAAATGAGTTTTGAAAAATATATTTTTGAAAAAATGAAGCCTAAACAAAGGCTTGTATCCATGACCAAGAGTCTATTTAACATGAAATTTTAAATGTTAAAAGTTATTTTTGAGATTAAGGACTATTTGACATGATTTTTAAGAAACCAAAAGACGTTTTTAAAATCCAAAAGTAAATTTTAAACCCATTTGACTAATATTATTTTTTCTAATTAGAATTTTTTTTTAAAAAAAATTGATCCAATATGACTTCCTCTAACAAAAAAATTAAAGTAACTTACTTCAAATTTTTTTTGTTAGGAAGCAAAAACAAAAGTCATGTCAAACAATCATAATTTACTTTTAAATACGTTTGGATAATTTTAAAAAGTATTTTATCTGATTAAAAGAATTTTTACTTAAAATAAAGTAAAATAGGAGATAAACTCATAAACCAAACGGGCCTAATTATTTTTATTCACACAATACTATTAATTTATTATTATCGTAATCCCCGCACCCATTCGTGACCCAACCGCTATAAAATACACTTCACCGCTTCCTCTCTTACATTTCCCTTTTGAGTCTATACATAAATCAACACTGCATACTTTTCTCAGTCGTTCAGCCGAACCATCGGATCATCGATTTTCCAAGGTAATTTTTTTTATCGTTAATAATAACTCTTTGAATACTTTTTTAATTTCTATTTGTTGGTCTACGTTGTTTTTATTTTTCTTGTTTTCAGATGAACCATCTACGTCTTGCTATGATCTTTTTTTCTTGTTAAATAAACTGATTGTTAGTTATTTTGTTTACGATCATTTTTTGTTAAATAACTTTTTTCTGAATTAATATGCATTTTTTTTTTGTTTTAGTTCCGTATCAGATTACGATCTTTACTGTCGGTTTAGTTTTTTAGCATGCTTGGCTGCGCAGGTGTCATGATGATGATGGTTTAATTTTTGTTGCTATTTTTTGACTGTGTAAGTTCTGATGGGTATATTTGCTTCTATTAATTTTTTTCCCCTTTCTATATTTAAATTTATTTATTATGTAATTGATTCTTATAGAAATGATTAAACTTGCGTGTGGTTAGATTGCTATATGACTAGACAGTTAATAGGGAACTGTTTAGGTTGGTATTTTTGAATAACTTTTCAGCTTTCCCTATTTGAAAGAGTCCTTCAGTTCTCTCTTTAGAGCCTGTTTTGCGAAGCTTACAAAAAAATGATTTTTTTTTCTAAGAAAGTTTTTGTTTCCAAGCATATTTGGATAATTTAATTTATTTTGTAAAAAGTTACTTACTTTGAAAGTAAATCTTACCTAACTAATAACTATCACAATAAGTTGCTTATTTCCAACTCTGCGCTGATGAATAAGTCTATTTATTTTAGAACTTACTTTTAAGTAATCTTTATAAAATTAGCCAAAAATGCTCTATTCCAGTTGTTTGAGCTACATTATATACAGTTGGATTAGCTTTTCAAATTAATATAACAACTTTCTGAAAAAATGAAGGGAACATGAAAACAATGCTGCCATACATAGCGCTTTCATTGTCTGGTGCACTTTCTTAATCATATTGCTATTTTGTAGAGTTTATCGTAATTTTATTATTCCCCATTGGATTTATAATTTTGTACCATTCTGATCGTTTTTGGTTGATTTGATATGCCTTCAGTGGTTGTCAATGTTGCTTGAATATGAATGCATCATTTCTTATTTTTGTACACCCTTTTTGCTGATCTTTCAGCATCATTCAAATATGTTTCTGCTCATCATTATCTTCCTAGGTCCTAAGTTCAATTACCATTTGAGATAGTATTATTCTGGATTTCAACAAATAGGTTTAGACCTTTTTCACCATGCAGGAAGGGGTTGCTGGTGGCTTGTATTTATGGAGGATTTGGCCTTTGATTTGTTAGAATCCGTATATCAGCCTAATAGTTCAAACCTAGACATTTGTGATTTACTTGAGCCTGAATTTTGGTACAGTGATGGTATACTATATTGGTTCATCTTCCTTGCCTTTAAATGAACACGAGTTTGCAAAGCCCGTGGAATGAGGGGCATAACATGCAGGTGAGACGTTCTTTGCTTAGTCCTCTACAGTCTTTTCCAGACTGATAATTGTTTTACAAAGCAAACTTCCCAGATTACATCAGTTTTTAAATTATTTCTTGTGGTTCAGTACTCATCAATGATAATAAGTCTTCTATGCAGTTTTTAGAACTTGTCTTAGTGTAGGTAGGTCATGGACGTAATATTGAATTTCTTTTGTACCTTGATGACACTTTAGTTTTTAAAAAGCCTGGAAAACACTTGTTACCTAGACATACAGGATACATTAAGTAAATAGCTAATCAGTCTCCTGGTATGAAGATTCTGAATTACAAATATTATTGCAGGCACGTTTTGTCTATCTGGATGATAAAATGAACAAGTTTGATTTTGACATCTGGGTGCCCTCCAAGAATCGTTAGACTGACCCTGCCATGGTTGCAGTGTCATATGCGTCAACTTCTGAGCTTAGATAGAGGTTGTAACCTCTGGATTACGTCATTTTTGCAAAATATGATAATTTTCTTCTTTGTGGAATTTATTTGCATAGTCAATCATTCTGTCTAATAAAGTTAGGATCCTCAAACTCCTAGCCGTTAATACTAAGGTATCTCTTTAAATTTGATTATTCCACGTACATTTGGAGTTGGGGAGAGAAGGCAGTTACATTACTGTCTCCATGTTGGTTTATGGTGACAAGGTGAGTGCTTCTATGCCTTTTAGGAATTATGTTGACCAGCTCTTTTCTCAACACAACTGGGTTGGGGAGAGAAGGCAGTTACATTACTGTCTCCATGTTGGTTTATGGTGACAAGGTGAGTGCTTCTATGCCTTTTAGGAATTATGTTGACCAGCTCTTTTCTCAACACAACTGGGTAGCAGGAAATTGACGTACTGGGTTGGGCTAAATGTGCAGACTAAGTGGTTTGTATGACGGAAGTGTGTTTGGTTGATCTATGGTCGTAATTACAAGCCTCTAGATATCCTGAGCAACTGGATATAATCTCTCCAATGAACACCACAATTTCTTTGCTTGTTGGCAGAAGTTTATTGTCTTTGAATTGAGCTGTGTGTTGGTTGCTTACCATTTGGTTGATGCTGTTGAGTTTGCGATGCTTAAGCTGTTTCTTTAAAGATCGTGATAGTACTAAATGGAGGCTGAAAGTCAACTTGAGTAAGAAAACCATCTAGATTAAGAGTTGAGCAATGAAATTTCTGCCTCCGTTAGAAAGTAAGTTAAGAACAATGCCTTTTGGACACTGATTATCTGCCCGTGGGACTTTTATCTAGTACATTATGTCCCTACGAGAATAGTTAAATGGGAAGCAGTCAACACGGCGTCCGGAGTGCTGATGATCACTTAAGTTTCTGCTGGCAAGTTTTCCTGTGGCCTGACATTGGAAGAAAATCATAGCCTGGGATTTTTCTAGGACTCTACTTGTCTCTTAGAGGATTTTCGTATAGACAAGTTTCCCTTTTGGTGGACTAGCTTCTTCTCTCAATGAGTTAAAACACTTATGCCTGTGCCTCAGTTAGCTTGAAGATTGAATAGTTTTCCTGGGTGCATTATTCTTCGAACCAATCATTGTTATTTTGTGGGGGAGCATTATTTCTTTGTTTTTTGTTGATCCTCGCTCTGTCTGTAAATGATTTGTTGTATTATTTCAAACTAAATATTTTTCATTAATTTCTTGGAATTTTCCCTCTGTGATCTAGTTGTTTGCTTTTCTTGACACATGCCTCTGACTTGAGTGTTTTCGAATTCCTTAGAGCATTGTATATTTGAGTGTATCATTTGATCTTCCTCACTTCCCCCCAGTATGCATCATCTAGTAGACATGATAGGGTGCGAAAGTTAATTTTATATATGAAGTTGGATCCCCGTAGCTCTACACGTATTAATGACTTCGCCATGGTAATAAAAATAAGTGAACATACATAGTTTGCCCTAGCTTATTGACTAACTAGCATTTGACTTTATGATCAAAGATCACCACAGGTATTCATTTTCAAAGCTGTCAAACATTAGAACGTCAAGTTAGTTCTAGTCTTTCTTTGGGACAATTGGGTCTATCTTCGATTAAGTTCTCATATACGTTCTGCAGAAATTTTGATTTCCTGTATGAATTTGAATTTGTCCTTGTAATTGCTGTAGGACACTAAAACAATGGAATTTAATCTTGTGTTTGGTAGAATAGTGAACTTGAATCATTCTTTCTTGAAACTGATCACCTCCTTGAACTTTTATGATCTAAAGGAAAAGTCGATTCTTGGTTGCTCTTATATTCAGTATGGTGGAAAGTTGAATTGCTGTGAAGCACTTAATTTACAAGTTTATGTTGTCTCCATGAAAGATTTATAATTTACGAAGACTGTTATAATAATTAATGATGTCATATCAAGTTTACTGTTGCCATTGATGGACACTTTCCATTCTACATATTATAGTATAGAGATGACGGATGAATGCATATTTGCACGAGTTAACTGTAACCCCCTTTTTTCATAAACCCACAATATACTTGCTATATTTTTAAATCTATCCCACTTAGATCTTCTGACTCCAGAAGTTCTGTTTATATGTTCATCCTGTTGGAGATGGAGAGTGGTAGTATTACATTAGAGAATGCAAGAGAAATAGGTTTAAATATCTCCGAAGAAGAGACTTTTAAAGACCTTTATGAGTTATTGCTTTACATTTTCTCTTGTTAACCTGTTTGTGTTGATGTCTTCACTGTAACACTTTACTAAATAAGAAAGCTTGGTGTATTTTTGTGGTTGATCGATATAAAAATATTTATTTATATTGACAAAATTTTGATGATATGTTAACCTATGCCATGATTCCTATACCTTTTTTGAAGTTACATGTTTCAAAATGAGAAGGGCTTCTTAAATTGAAGTGTACTTATTAACTGTCAATCTAGGAGAAAGGGGTCAATCTTGTAGGGTGTTTCTGACATTTGATGCATGATCTGCACCAATCATTTCATTCATATGGGAGCTACATGGTTGTTACAATTTTGGTTAACTCGCTAATACATAACCATTTTAACGTAGTGAAGGATTGTTCTTCTTATAAATAAATTGGTCTTGATTATGGTTACATCATAATTTGGAACACGGGGGAAGATTTCAGAGGCCTAGTCTCCTTGATCCCCAGAGTCTTGGTTGTAGACTGGCTGCTATCAGGTCATGGGTCATAGGGGCCCTTGATGAATAATATGCCAATTGCACGAAGGTTGGGCATATTAGATGCTGCAAAATTTCAGAACTGAAAATTTGTATGAGGATTAGAGTATATCTTCTTACTGTTGTATATCCTTGTCTTTGTAAATATCTTGGGAGGATATACTATTTCTAACTCTGATTCTTCCTTTGTTGATGATTCTGGGTACTTGAAGGTTCTTATTGCCATCATTATTAATTACAAAGGATTGTCCAGATAAACCTAACGTTGAGACACTTCTGCAGAAATTTGACACGCTATAGCCTTCCTGGTAGAAGTTAACAGGTTGAATGTATTAATTGCTTATTTTGAGTGATATCTGAATTTATATATGTACCTATTTTGGTGTGGCTAATTAACATCATGCCCCCGAAGGTTAGTAATTTGGTAAAATGAGATCTACATTGAGTCACCTTTACTTGTGTGGAGTTGTTGAAATGAGCTAATCTATTTTGTTCATTTATCTATAATTCCATAGTGAGCTCTATTTCCTGAACCTTTTGTGCTTGCAGGTTTTGGTCTGCTCGAGAAACATTTTTTCTGCTCTGTGGCTTAGACAGCTATGGGGCATAGACATGTACTCAAGTCACCTCAGATTTTTGAGAGCGATAATAATCAGGACTGGAATCATGCAGAGCAACCGTACATGCATATGGGTAGTTGCTTATTTTTCTCCACCCATTTTATGCATATGGTTGATATTGTTCATCAATCTTTTTTATCCATTAAAAGAACTGAATTCTATCTAGATGAATGTTCATGTCATAGTCATCTTGGAAAAATGTCCTCCCTTTCCCATAACACCTCAATGGCGTTATCTTGTTTATACTGACTTGGTAAATATCTCGTCTTCATGTACTTCATCTTCGTTGTTTCTGCAGCAAGGGCCGGTGTTTCTGATGGCAGTGCGCATATTCATCCTGTTGATAATATGACAATCCAAGGTGGACATTCCACTTCTCTGTGGACTGCTGCTCCTATGCCGAGTGAATACTTTTCCTCAAATCTTAATGTCGAAATGCCGCATTATCAACCACAGGCTCCTGGTCCATCGCACAATCCTTTTCTTCATCAACCTCCTGCTGAGAACTTCCTTATGCTTCAAGAAAATTATCCACATCATGCATCCTCTTCCAATCTTGCTCGGCAAACAGTCCCTTGGGTAGATGGTGGTTCTTCTGATCCGTCAGTGGGCAATAGCAGGGGCCCATATAAGCGAAAGAGCCCTGGAGCCCTTCCAATGCATGAGAGTGGCAGTGCAAGCAGATATCACAATGTTGGAAGTTCGTCAGATCTCTCCTTTCCCTGTGACCCGTGGCAGGATATGCAGACTACTGACTCTTATCATACATCTCGGGAAAATCCTCCCAGTTACAGGGTTAATAGTGTTTGTGTTGGTGGTGAAGGTGAAGGTGAAGGTGAAGGTGCTCTGAGGAATGTCAGGAGTAGAGGTGAGGTTGACTTGGAAAACAATCTGGTCAGGACCCATTTGTCCAGCAATTCTCTGCGCCATTCCTTTTCTAGACTATCCTCTGATCAATCTAGTTTAGTGGATTTTGGGGGGCAGAGTTCAAATGCTCCAACAAGTGAGTGGAATCATAGGGTCATGTCAACTGCTGGTCATGGTATGACTTCTGCCGTATGTAAGGTTTATGGCTTTTTTCATTGTATAACACATGGTAGTAAGATTTTTTTCTTCTAAAATTGCAGATACCAGTTTATACTGTCACGAGCCTAACTCCTTGAATACAGTGAACAATCATCCTAGTGTTTCTCTAGGGATTGAGGGGTGCCACAGTGGTGTTACCTCAAGCAGAAACTCTGTTTTTCCAAATGTACAGCGCAACTTGAGCCCGCCTGTTAGAGGATTTAGGAGTGTTGGTCCAAGATACGCTCCAACTTCCAGACCTTCAAACAACTTGTGCCCTGGACAAGTGCCTGCCTCAGATGAAGGGCAGCATATGGTTGCAGAAAGTTATCCCTCCAGACATCCACGAGTGTTTCCAACCGTAAGATTCCGCAACATTGACAGAAATGGGAGAAATAGTGATAGATATAGCTCCTTTACTGAGGATTCAAGTCTTCAGGATCATATGCCCGCACAGGTAAGTGCATACAACATCTTTAAGAACTTTGGCTTTTTTTTTAGTACTCGTAAGTATTTTAGCTCCCAAAGAAATTGAAAGGAGATGACGTTGATGGGGGCAGACTGCTGTTTATTTACGGAGGCCATTGCTATCGTTACCCAGAAACTCTGTTGTTGAAATTGTCACGATTTACGGATATCTTCATTGTCATGTATAAGAACCTAGTAATTGTTATTTTCAATTCAATGCTGTCCAGACCAGTTTTTGTTTGGGAAGATGTTGCTAGAATTTGAAGGAACTAATCTATCGTTGATAGAATGTCATCTTCTGGTGCAACCTTTTTTCCTCATCGGTCTACAGTTGTGACCTATTTTAGTCCTTTGATCTGTTCAGTCAATTCACATCAATCTCTCTCACTCTTGAGAAAATAATATAGGAAACGAAAAGGAAAGAGGAGGCAGAGGGGAGAGTGAGGGATGGACTCTAGACTTGATCCTCAAAAAATTTTGAGGTTATGGAGGTGGGGTGATAATATTTTGTTGAAGTTGGCATGATTGCATTTATTAGGTGTATTTGGTATAAACTTTAAGGGAGAATATTTTCAGATCACAAATGGACATCTCAGCGCTTATGGGAAAGGATGGTATTCCTTTCCTATTTGTGGGTGAAGCCGTGAAGGCATCTATCTGTTCGAGTAATCAAAATTTTAAATTATGTGCAATGTGGTTGGGGGGGAATTATTTGTTTGCTGTTCTTTTAATCTTTCGGTTTCTGTTTATATCAAGGAGACCTTGTTCTTTATCATACACTTTTTGCCTTCTAGTAATAAATACTGTTCATCCTGAATAAGAAATGGAATATTCCTGCTAGTCACAGAATTAATTTTTATGACAGAAGTTCTAAATTTTTTGATCTAGGGTAAAACTTAATACTTTAGATTCGTATGTATCCGTCTGTTGTACTTGATGTGTTCTTTCTAGTCTCTCCCTTGGTATAAATTTAGTTTAATAGTGATTGATGCATATGTTGCTTATTTGTAGTAAGGCGAGCCACATAATTTTATATTTCTTCAAAAAGCATTTTTTTGAGGGCAATATAAGATTTGTTTCTTCACGTATTGGTTAATTATACTAAGGCATTATATATTTCTGCACGCCTGCGATTCTTACTCCGAGTTCATCAATGTTTCAGGGTCTTGTGGGTCATTCAGCATTTTATGGATCCAGATATCCCTTTGATCAGCATACGGGCATGAGGCTTGACATAGACAATATGAGCTATGAGGTCACGTTATAGTTTATACTTCCCATTTTCTCCTCCTTTACCCTTGTTACTTTAGTTACTAAACCACTATGTATTAGCATGAACAGGAACTCCTCGCACTAGGGGAGAGGATTGGAAATGTCAGCACTGGTTTGTCTGTTGCTTTAATCTCGAAGTGTTTGACTGAGTCGATATATTGTTCGTCAGACCAATTCCAAGAAGAAGAAACGTGTGTTATATGCCTGGTGAGACCCCACATTGCCACATCACACACAATGCATGCTTTATATAGATTTCCTTAGTTTGAGTTGGAGATGTTATCATGAACTTTGTATGTAGGTTATTGAACTTTTTGTCCACTCGTGTCTATATTTGCTTTGTTTGTTCCATCAATAATTTTATATAACTAAAAACGAAAGTTGCTCAGCTGGTGCAATTATTGTCTTTTAACAGGAGGAATACAAAAACTTGGATGATGTCGCGACTCTGAAAATCTGTCACCATGATTTTCATGTGAGCTGTATACGGAAATGGTTATCGATCAAGAATTCATGTCCAATATGCAAGGGTTCCGCTTTGGATGAGTGCGCGAAGGAGAAATGATGTATTCATGTTCTGTTATATTTTACCCGATCTTCCTGTATTTATCTTTTAGACGCAATCCTCGGAACATAGGAAATGCATTCAAATAGACATTGTAGGCAAATGCTAACTTGATTTATCTTCTTTATGCCGCCTTCATTGTTAAGGAGCTTTGCTAGTGGTTCTACATGACTTGTTAGTAGCCCTTTGATGACTTTATTTATATACATTCTCGAATGGGTCCAAACATAAGATTTTGGATTATTATATAACTAAGAAAACATACGAGTTCCTATTTTTATTAAATTCTGCATGTCATATATGCACTAATTCATTGTCTAGTAGTGTGTAATTGAATTTGTACGTACATTTGTCAAATATCGTATGATTTGAGATATGTCTGATCTTTAGGAAACGAATGGAATGCTTCCTTGGAACTCGAATTACCGGAAACGAAGTTGTGGAGCATTGACCTCGTAGTCCCTTCGATGTAAAAGTCAATTTTGAAGTATAAAATAGTTATTTAGAATGTAAAAGGAATTAATTGTGTAGGTGAATAATGAACATGGACAATATATTTATAGCTCTTTTTTGATATACTCCTAAAAGCATAAGAACACGCATGGGACTACATATGGCCCGATGAGTTAGGACTCGTAGTAGACGTAAAAGAGTTTTGATAAAAAATGCGTTTTCTTCATTGAGCCATGCTATTATCTTGACAATAGAGTAGCGTCAGGTGACTATGTCACACACTTGGTTCGAGCTCAAGATCAATGTTCAAATAGCACTCATACTTGAGAGTCCATAATTTGCCTCAATACGTAGCTTGCTTAGGACTTGACTAAGTCTAGTTTGGGTAGGTTCTTCGCGGATAATATACTATTGCCTGACTACGACAAAAATCAAGCTCAATACGGATGGATGCGCAAAATGAAATTCAAGACATGCGGGAATTGGTGAATATGTTAATATAGTCTTGGAAGTAGATTACAAGGAAGTCAATTTACTGCTAAAAGTGACGGACACACTGACATAAGTGAAATGTTATTATCATCATAATGTGAAATCACAAGAATGAGCTTTACTTTGTTTCACTTCTGCACAACTGTATAGTGGTTTTCTATCACTGCTCAATCACGAGTTGGCTGATATGATTAATTTTTGACTTTTTTTTTTCTTTTTAATCTTTGTACCGTATACTATATTATTATGAACTTTGTCCTGTCATATATATTGTCTCGTGAAACGATTCACTGCTGAAGGTACCTTGTCGAAGTTGTTGGGAAACTTGTTTTTGTTGTATTTAGTTCCAATGAATCTTGTACAAAATCCTTTTGAATTGGACTGCACCATTGTTGTATTAGTTGTGCTTGGGAGGGGGTATGCCTTATATGAGAGACTAGGCTTTTAAAATTGTTATTCAGAATTTTGTTCATAGCTGCAAGAATCCTAATCATGATTTGCAGTTTATGATACTTGAAACGTTGATTAGAATGTTGAAGATTGATTTCCTCTAATAGGCTGATTTCTGTCTTCCAGTTGTTTGAACTTTGAAACTGTCATGAACTATAGATCTGATTTCTTTTCAATCAGTTGAAGCACAATTTTTTTTGATTGATTTTTTGATGCCATTAGGCACCAGGCATCCGTCATGATAGTAAGAAATTACCTAAACTGTGAAAAGAAGTTGCCACAACCTAAACCACTAAAAACATTGTGACATTTAGGATGTTCAAATGCTAACTTGATGCAATTCCCTATTACTTCCGTAGTAGTGATTTAAACACTTGAGTTTCTATCAAAGGAAAAATCTGCCAATTGGATGACATCAATATTGAGATGTAACGAAGGAACTTGAGGGCCTGTATGGTGCGAATTTGACTCTCGAGTCTCTTTCTCTTCTTCTGCCAGTTCACGAGTTCTACCATGGTTAGACCACGGTATATCCTCTTGATAATGTGGACTCAAGACGGATCCTTCTACATTCCATGGCTGATCGGTTCTATAACTTGGAGTGGCATTCGCACTGTCAAGATCACTTTTGTAGTAACGCAACAGATGAACAGGGGAGGACGCATGAAGTGGAGTGCCTGGCCTACTTGACAATGGTGTAATAGATCCTGGGTTCTGATTTCGCTTTAGCTGCTTCCTAGCAGTCTGGTGCCAGGCACGTAGCGCATTGGCCACTTTTTCATTGAATATTGTTGGCTTCATGTTTGATCCCATCTGTTTGATTTCCAATGTGTAAGAATAACTCCAAAGAATCAAGAAGTGTGTATAAATACGTTTCTAGAAGTTTACAAGTCTTACCTGTGTTACTAACGCGTACTGGGGAAGAATAACGTAACTGCAGAGAATTTGTACCAGTACCCTATAACAAGCGTAATACGAATTGATGAGAGCATTGTTATTACATTTGAGACTGCTGAAAAGAACACATCTCAATGTTTATTTTAAATGATTTCAAGAGATAACTCACCCCATTGATATCCGGATTACCAGATCTTCTGTTCTGTTGTGGAAGCAAGATCGCATTCCAAATTCGTACTATCAGATTATGACAAAACAAAGTATCAGATCATAACATGAAAAGTTCAAAATCTTGAATATGACTAGTACATGTGGATATGCTTACCCAAGCCCAAGCAAAGAAAGCTAGCTGAAATGCATTCTACAAGAATGGAACAAAGATGCAAAAGCTCAGGATAAGTTAGTGTCATAAACTTGATGGGGATTATAATGTTTCATACAATATTAATCCATTGCACTTGTTGTTTGAAATACGGATTAACCAGACTGGTTTCCGGTTGAACCGTTGGGGCAGTCAGGTTTTGTAACATTATGATAATGGACACAGATAACAACGCATTGTAAGTGATGTTTGAAATACCTGAAAAAGAACAAATTGGATGAGGTAAAGTATGACTCGGGGGCGGTTGAACCAGAAGAGGTCATCGCCTGGTTGAACTACTGGGACACCCTTCACCACCTCACCTCTTTCTTGAATCCTTAAACCCATCTTGGTGATTATAAACTGAAGTTTTGTTCCTACTAACAAAATTATCTGTAGAGGAAACATAATTACGATTTTTTTGTACAGCGTTGTTTTCTGTGGAAAATAAGTAGATTGAGATAGAGCTTACAATCAGTGGGATAAAGGGTAGCCACAGGTAGGAATGCCAGCCTGCTTCCATAAAAGCAAAATTAGAAATTTCCCACTGGGATAAAAGGAAAAAAAAAAGAAGAGTAAGGGCTCGTTTGGTATAACTTCTACATCCTATAGAAGAGCTTTTGGAGGAAGTTATCTTAATTTTTGTTTGAAAACTAATTTTTAAAAACGCTTCCTATTCCGAAATGCTTTTATTGGAATGCACATCTTATGAACTTCCTCTAAAAGCTGTTCTAACTGTCAGAAGAACTTTCTTAAAATTAGCTAAACGGGTCCAAAAACAGCTTTTGAATCTTAAAAGCTCCTTTTGGCTTTTCAAAAGCCATGCCAAACTGGTCCTAGATTTGCTTACCATGGGTGTTAAACAGAAGGAACAACACTGCAAAGAACCAGATTGGTGGACTGCAGAATTGAGAACAAGTTAGTATCTTGGAATTGAATTTTACTCATTTGTTTAATTTTGCTTATTTAGCTATTAATTTGAAGCTATTGCATCCCTGCATATCATATAACTGTTTCTACACCTCCTAGCATTACTAAAATATGGAATTCAAATGCCAAATATTGTCATGAAAAATGATCTATGCATCGCACCTGATACCCACAACAACTTCGAAATCTTCTTCAAGCGACCTTTTAATGTACTTCTGGAAATTGAAGTTAGCTTGACTATTTGGTGCTAAATGTGCCTGTTAACATTATACACAGTAAAATTTTCTTCTGTGTCTGTGCTTGTGTGTGTACGTAAGTAATGTACATTAGTTAATCTGACAAAGAACTTACATTGATAAAGCCATGACGTAAAGTTAAGTAATCCACTTTTGGAACTGATCTGATAAATTGTCGAAAGAAACATACCTGGAAATCCCGAAGAAAAGGTAAGAAATAAAAAATATTTTTCACCTTTACATTGCAAAAAATTTGAACTGGAAATCAGCACTAATGGCTGAAACAACCAGTAGATTTTTTTTCATCTTACCACTGAAAGAAGGATGAGAGATTGATTCCAGGAGCTCAAATGTCTTCTTCCAAATGAGGTATCCCTTGTAAATCTGAATCTCTCTGGATCTGCAATGTGTATACATTTCCTATGTTTACTCACAAAACATGCTTTCTGCTATGACCTACTGGCTATGTTTGGTATGCAGTATTAGACCAGATTAGAGAATACAATGAACAAGATTCTAACGTCTTTTTATTATTTAGCACTGTCTAATGCTGTCCTTTCTACTTTCCAAACATGCCAATAAAGTATTATTTTCTCACACAGATCTACAATGAAAGTTTTATGGTGAAAAATAATGTACCATGGCTATATTGATACTCAGCTGTCCGGGTTTCCATTTCCCATGCCTTCCATTTCCTCATCTATGGTCAAGGGAAAAACATTGAGAAGGCAAATTAGATTTTAAAGTATAGCATTTGAGAAAGAGGGATGAGAGGAAATTATATTACCTTAGCCCTGCCTAAAGCCAAAGTGATTAGACAGGCTAGGATATGAAAAACAGCTAATACAAAGATGAAAATGTGCAATTGGTGGATGCCATCAGAGGAGACCAATGGAACTTGTCCCTGCAAAATTTGCAGTCAAACATTTGTAAAGCATGTTTGGCTAAGCTTAGAGAAGGTTATTTTATTTTATTTTTTAAATAATTTTTTGATTTCTAACTATGTTTGAATAATTTATCTTTTTCTTACTTTTTTATTAAAAAAAGTTTATTTTTTTGAAGTAATTCTAGCCTTGTATGAACACCTTGCTTATTTTTGACTTCCATCAATTAAAATAGTTTATTTCATGTAAACAAATTAATTCAAATTCCTTATCAACTGCTACTCTATTATTTATCAGTTAGTTACTGTCATGTTATATTAGTCTTCAAAATGCTAAAAATATTCTTAAAAGAGTTAAGACAACATGAAAATGTTAAATATGTCCCACATGAAGAGAAAGATCATCATATAATTTTGAAAACTACTTGTGATGATTGATGACAGATGCAAAGTAAATCATTGATCATGCCTTGTCAGCACATTTGTCATATCCCGCGGCAGCTAGAACTCGTCCATGAGTATCACCAGAATCCAGATTAGCAAGAAGCCTTCTGTGGCCACCATCCTTGGTGTCCTCTTTGTATTTGCTCTTCTCCCGTTTCTTGTCACATGGATGCCAAGAATTTCCTACAGCCTTTGATACACAAATCTCTGATATAGGCCCTTGTCCTACTGTCAGCAGTAAAGATATGAAGCCTAGTAGCATCAGCTCTGAGGAAGACATAAAGAATGCTTATAGCGGTAAGTGCATTTTTTCATTTACGATAGTAGATTATGCTGGACAGTAAAATAGATTAATCTGCATTAGCAAATGTCATATGAAGATGAGAAAATTCTATGCTTTTATGAGTTGATAACAAATAACTAACCTGATTTAATCTTTTCAAGCGCCTCATGTAGAGCTTTCTTGTTTCTCTTTGTCAACCACTGAAAACCAACAGGATATGGCTCAAGATTTATCAGAAAATCATAAAGGGCTTGTCTGGCAAGATTTTTGAAAAGTCGAGCTGTTTCTAAGATTAAAAAGTTGCTTTTATATATATTTGGATAATTTTTTCAAAGTGCTTTGTTGACTACAAGAGCTTTAGAAGAAGTTGGCTTTTCGACAAGAAGCACAAGCCTCACCAAACGGGTAAGATGATAAGTTTTTCCTAAGCCTCGTTAATCTCATGAAGAAATAATACTAATACCTTTTCAATTAGGTGAATGATATACTCAATGATGATTGAAATTGCTACAAGCACAAAGCATACAACAGCCACAGCCCACGTCGGCGTTTCTTCGAGGGATCGTCCACCCTTGGCTGCCATATGTTTTTTATGATTCTTTACCAAACTTATAGCAACTTCACTAGAAATTTTGAAACCATGCACCCTTGAATAGACGCAAACTTACTATGACACACTACTTGTTATTCTGTATGAAGGAATCTTGCTTTCTAATTTAGCAATTAGTGAGAAGATACTGAATTTATGTATAAGAGAGTGGTTTGAGCTAGATATGCGCCTATTATAAGGCAATTGGTGGAACATAAAACCTTATGTGCTACTTTCAAAACATGGGGTATATATATAGGAGACAAGACTACTGGAATAGAATATGTTTTGCAAGAATTTAGAGACCTAGTAAACGAAGACAGAAAAAAAAAATTTCGAGGAAACTCAGGAAAGTAAGGGAATTTGACTTCTGACTTCCTGAGGAGGAAGAGGAATATAAGTTCCATTTGACGGGACTTTTGAGATTGAAATTGTTTTTAAATATGTTTGAGTAATTTTCTGAAAAATACCTTTTTTTTTTTTTTTTTTTTTTTTTTTTTAAGAAACGTTTTTAAAGAAAGTTGGCCTACAAAAAGCACAAGTAAAATAAAAGTTTTGTCAAATGAGCCCATTATTGTTTCTTCACTAAAGGAAACTTAGTGTATGTTTGGTAAGCCTTTTTTATTATAAGCTATGAAATGTGTAGATAAAAATTGATTCTTATGAAATATGTAAATAAAAATAATGTTTGATCAGCTTATAATTCGCAAAAAGCTTTGTCAAACATATTCTCAGATTAATTAACTTGGAATGTATCAAAAGAATTTTTGCATGATCATAAACTGGCGGTCAGTAAAAGTTATTTTTAGTCACCCTTCAAAGTAATGTGGGGCTTACGTCTGGCACCGTTTTCTATGATTGTGGAATTTGACGCACAGCCATGTAAATTATTAGGATGTTTCAGCTTGTACATAGAGCTGCAAGAATTTCACCAGATGCTGATATGACAGCATCTAGTTGATCTTTTTTTTGTTTTTTTTGTTTTTTTTTTTGAATCAAAACCTATCGAGTGTATTCTATTGAATCAAAACCTATCGAGTGTATTCTAGTAGCATTTTTCTGTATACATAGCAGGGCTGGAATTATTATGTCCTCGGACAAATATTATGCAAGAGATTCCATGCACATACCCCACACCTCACTTTACGCAACGTTTTTACATTTGCCTTTGTCCCCTGACCAACAATGTTGCTTAGGTGGTTGGACCTACTCAGTTTTGGGTTTAGGTAAAAATTAAATTTTTAGGAGATTCTGATAAAAGTTGTGGAATTTATGAAATATATGATTGAAGAATTTTTTTTAAAAAATGAATTTCAAAAAATGGGAGTCAAATAGAGGCTCAATTGATATGTTTGCTTAGCTTTGACGAGCTTATAGAGGTTCAGTTTGTAACCTTGCTTTGTTCTTATGCTAGTGCGATGAGAAGAGGATTAAGGTTGCGTTTGGTGCACTGAATTGAATCGTATAGAGAATTTCATATAAAATTGTACTAAATATTGTCAAGTAGAGGGTATTATGGTAGATTAATATTACTTGAATTTTCAAATTTTGAAATGTCATGATAAATATATTTTTTCATAATTGATGCAGTGCAAATAACTATAAAATAAAAATAATGAAACCCCCTTTGTGAGGAGGCACCCATTCTCCCGAACTTACGGGGCTATTTTGCCGTCTACCTTAATTTTCTCGTAATAGTATTTATTATAACTTTATATTAATGGTACATCAAATTTAGTCTAAGCTCTCGTTTGATTTAACTAAAAAGTTGATAAAAATATAATTTAATACATTTTATCCGATCCACGATTTTTATTAACTCTTCAATTATACATATCATCAACTTTTTATCAAATTCTATCATCCAGAACATCTTCTAGATGATAGAATTTTTAAAGTCTGAAGTGGTTAATTAATGAATTATGGACATTACTGATTTGGATTTAGTCTGAATATCATCATGAAAATCAGGAAAATTGGCACTAAAGTTTGGTCTTTCATATGCAATTTCCCCAAATGAACCCTCAGCTTAGTAGTAATATAAAATGTCATATTTCAACCTGTTATTTTCATGCATTAAGTGCCAGTATGAAAATTCCATTGACTTCATATTCAAAGCTGGGGGCCAAATTAGATGATACAAATTCATTTATATCCAAATTCATAAGTATGAAAATCAAGAAATTAGATGATACAAATTCATTCTATCATCTAGAAGATGTTACTATGCATACAGAATTAATGAATTGAGAATTTAGTTAAGAAACATCCTTTTCAAGGACAGCATGGTTGGCACTTGCTAAATTATTTTGTGAATGGTTTAGTTGTTGAATTAATTTAATATATTAACCTTGTACCTTGTAGCCATGTTTGATTTAGTTAAAATTTTAAATTTGATAAAAAGTCGATGATGTGTATAATTGAAAAATTAATAAAAATTGTGGGTCTGAAAAATTGTATTAACTTATATTTTTGTCAACTTTTTAAGTTAAACCAAACGTGAGCTTAGACTAAGTTTGACGTACTATTAATATGAAGTTATAATAAATAGTATTACGAGAAAATATGTAGGTTGTTTAATTTTATTTTATTTCCACTTTTTCATAAATATTCATTACTTTCACTTTGTTAAGAGATATGAAGATACTCGTAACTAAACACCAACTCAATATGATTTTTCATTGAAACTCTATGATAAAGTTCGAATTCGGTAGAATTGAGTCGACAATTAGATTCCTCCAAGTTGAGGGCTCCTGGAATTCTCGTGTCTTGCAGTCAAGCTGCCTTCTATCATTGCATTAGAGGGTTCGTCCGCAAAAATCCTTGCACACTTGCATCAGGTCCATTACCTTTTGGGAGGCCTATGTCCCATAAAAAAAAACAATCTGTCGAAAATTAAGCCTTTGTTTGAGCTTGATTTTATCAAAAATTCATTTTAATCATATATTCTCCAATAAAATAATTTTACATGTAAATTGAAATTTTATTTTATTTTTTAACCATATATTCTCCAAAAAACATTAAAATAATTTTTCTGTTTGTACAGAAAAATTCTTCTAGAAAAAATACATATATCACATGAGGGTGGACCCCGTGTGAATTAAATATTGCCAAAAAAAATTGAGGCACACCTATTTGTGTGTATTCTATATGCTTTCTGTGTGCTTTTTTTTCCCTGTACACACATACTTTCATTTCAAAATTCATTTTTTTCCCAAATTCATTCAATTTTTTCAAAATTTCTGTTTGAAAATAAAATTGCTTATTTAATATTATTTTTCGTCATATGATATTCTTTTATTATGTCGGATCGATTAAGATAAAAAATACATGATAAAATATGTCACAATCTGTAAAACATTTTCTTTTGTTTTTTGGTCGTGAAAGCTATGCATTATTCCTTCAAAAAAATAGGCCATTTGTGCCAAGGAAATAAGACATGGATAAAACGACAGAGGAAATAATCAAGGAGATTGCAATGAATTAAAGCAACAAAATCATAGCGTTGACTTCATTGTTGACCCGGTCAAATTTGATTGGCAAAACACGTAGATTCTCACATGCTAGAGTGAAAAACACCCATTTTTTGAGTCGATGTACAAAATTTTCATAAATGAGTTACAACTTGAATGTTACGATTAATTGCATGGTTCAAAATTTTAAGTGTAACTGGCACAATAGCTTTTTCACCTTTGCCTATTTTGTAGAATACCCTAATATTCTTTCAAATGGGATCATAGTGGCGAATGATAAAATGGCAAATATGGGGTGTTACCGGAAGTTGGTGAAAGTAGAACAAGGAGGCAGGTGGTGGTGGTGGTGGTGGTGATGATGATGGGAGGAGTTTTAATTTTTTTCATCTTTCTTTATATTATTATTTTAATTGACACTCGTTTGCATTTTTGAAAAATTAGGACTATTGTTGCGATTAATCTTTTTTTTTTTTCAAAATTTAAAGAGGAGGGTAAATACGTCGTTTCACAAAGCCTTATTGAGAAAATAGAAGAAAATATTACATTCCTCATAGTTCGGGTCATGTAATGTGGTTTTGCGTAAAAATAAACGGATGGGGGAGGTATTCCACAAAGTAAAGTTCAGGAGGTATTGTGTCAATTACCCTCAAAATTTTGAACTATTAAAAATGGACATGTTTGTTTGATTAAATTTAGTCTCCAATGCTCATGTATTTAATATTTTATATTGGATAAAATTAAAAATAAGATTGTAATTTTTTTATTTATTTCTGTATAATCTACCATACACTTTATCTTAATACACGTGTTATTACTCTAATGTATAAGTTCATTATTATGCTCGTGTTTGATTTAGCTAAGAAAGTTGATAAAAAGTTAAATTAAAGTCAAAATTTTATCTTAACAACATATTTCATGGAACATATTTTTGGTTTAGCTAAGAAAATCGATAAAAATTATGTTTCTCACGGTTTGGACCCGACAATGAAAAATTATTTTTGTATAATAAATATTTTTCAGATTAGATGTGTACACATGTTATTTTTCAAAGGGGACCAAACTATAAATTTTAAAAACTATAAACTATAAATAGATTTCTATGAACATTATTTTGCGGTACCATTCTAAGAAGATTTTTATGAATTAGTTATGTTTAAGAGTAGCTATATGGTTAGAAATTAACGTACAAGTTACCGTTTAACACAAAAAATGTTATCGATAAGATTTAGTGTTGCTGTATTTTTTTTTAATTCAACTTCTGCCATTGACTTCAAAAATTCGTAACTCAATCGTTACTTGAAATTTTTAGACAAAACCAGTGGGTTTTGATAGTCTCGTGCGTTAGCTACTGAATAAACTTGAAATCATGTAAATTCGATGTCCGTAGAATTTTATATGTAACTTTAAGTGAACCGCGCTGGTTTATCTTTCAAATAGAGTCGTTTCGGGAGTTTGAAAAATATTTTAGTACTTCAGATGTTGCCAACGAAAGCCGATTTTTGGATATGTCATATTATAAGAAGTTCTCTACATTCTCTTAAAATTTCGTTAAGTTTCGATATTGATAACTGTGTAAACGAGTTTATTTTGACATTTACCGTGCAAAATGGAAAAGCAAAACAGTTTTCTTACTTAGTCTAAAGTGGTTCATGCATGGAAAACTTTTAAACCTTTTATTTATTTGACAAATATGTACTTGCCACTGTTCACGTAATAAAATAGGCATATGCATGGATTTACTCAGCATTTTCTTTCTATTACAAATTCCTTTTGGAATTTTGTTAATATTATGTTATTGTTCAAAAATAGTTTTTTTTTTTAATGAGAAATTCGTAGGTAGTTTTTGTTAATAGTAAATTGTATGTTTAAATTTTTACGTTTTCCGCTAAAAGCATAGTTAATTAAATTATTATCTAAATAAATTTTCAAGTCTAAAGTTAAGTACAATTGTTTTAATGACGTTTCAGTCTGGACATTACAACACGTCAATCCTTAAAAGAGAATATTGAAAGAAGGACCAAAAGTTAAACAGATAATTGTGTAAAGTAACAAAACAAAAACAGGTAAGATCATGTATTATTTGATTGGTAATTTGTTATTTTTCACTTGACTCAGTCACACATAAAAACATTCCTAGACTTAGTCTATTTTCCACCCTACACTTCAAGTTGTGACAATTGACTGAGTTGAAGCTTGTGTGTTGTTTAGGCAAACCACATTATAATTTAACAATTGTATGTGTACTTCGTCGTAGCTAGAAATATAAAATTGGGTCGCCGGCGTATATTGAATTTAAATATTAACTTTGACTTATATTTTAATATACTTTTTTAACTGAACAAAAGGCTAAGTAATTTCTATTTTTTGAATAACTTTTTTCTTCTTAATTTTAAATAAAATGGTACTCATTATGTCTTGTTGAATGACATAAAATTGCCTGTCTAAATAACTTTCTATTCCTAGTTATAGATAGAAGTAAACACGTGGAACTATAACTCCTTCCTTTGTATATTACGATGTTCTTACAATATTTTTAAACCCGTATAAATATTGTAAAGTTGGAATATTTTACATACGCGGATTCCGATGGCATAGGTTAGAATAATTCTTTAGAATTTTAATGTTACTCGTTTGGATTTCATTATAATCTCCTTATAATTTAAAGTTAAAGTCAACCGTTCATTCATAATTTCTATGCCCTTATTATCTACTCATAATTATCTCATGTTTCCCCCTAAACGATGCAATTCGATGCAAAACTCTAAACAAGAATTTCTATACTTGTATCTCAAATCAAAACTTTAAACACAAACAATTTGTTCGTTGAAACTCGAAAGTTTGTAACCTTCTTTATTGCTCGAATTTACGACCCAAGAGCTTTTCCCAACTCCAATTAGACCCACTGAATGACCCGAATATTATTAATATCGTTCCTAATCAGTTTCAAATATTGGCCTAGTGTGGTGGCCTTCTTCTATTTCTTTTAGGGTTGGTTTGGGCTCGGGCTCGTGGGAAGAAATTCATGAAGAGGACTTTGTTTGCAAAGCCAGCAAATTTGTAAGTAAAAATATTCTACCAGTTTACTTGCATGGAACTCTTTATTGGCTTAGAAAAGATGGCAACACTCTTGCTTTCGACATGGAAAAGCATCGGGCTATAATTATCGAGTGACCCATTAAGAAACCTCCGGTTGAAAATGATGTATGGTTTGGAGGAATTCAAGGTTCGATCGTCTTTGTCTACCCTTTTAGATATGAAATTTTCGTTTATGTTTATGATCAAGTACACTCTAAGACGTGGGGCAAATTTGGCACAAAATTGAAAACATAACTCGAACGGGGAACAATAACGATGTTATTATGTTCGACGGCAAAAGGTTGTTTCTTCTTCTTTGTATTCGATTTATTCACCAAATTTTGGGAGAAGATAGGGTTTGTTTCAGTACCAACAGATTGCGTTCAGTATATTATTCCTTTCGTTCCAACATTGGCAAAGATCTACTCTGATTTATGTTCGCATTTTCCTCCTATAACCAGAGTTGCTTCTCGAGGCATAATCACTACTGTTAATATTGCTATATATATAGGTGATGTTCGATTCTTTGCATTCAAAAACTATGTTAGATTTTTGATGTGTTTTGTTTTCTATATAGTATCTTAGTGTTGAAAAAATAGTAGTTCAAACTCTTATATATTGTTCATTTGTTTCATCTTTAAATGATGTGAGATATTAATCTTAACATACCTTACAAGATGATGACTCATTAGAAAATTATATTAATTTTGGAATTTGTGTACTCATTTGAGTCTCAGTTAGTTCAAATTAATTGTTTGAGGTTAATGGATTCCGATATCATCTTAGAACTTGGAAATCTATCTTAAAAAGTTGAATTTTTGTTCTATGGTGTCGAGCGACGCATTTTATCCTCTACTGCCAAAATATATTAAAAAGATTAGTCCAAACCCTTATTTGTTATTTATTTGTATCATCTTTAATCAAAGTTCTAAAATGCATAATGCGTTTCGGTTGAGCATCAAGCATTACATGCATATACGTGCATATGCGAAATATATGCGTAATTATGCATTTGTCAATTTTTAATATTTTAAACTAATAAATAAAATAAAATAATGTATTCTATGAACTTTACACATATTTTTCAAATTTTCAAAAAATAAAAATAAAAAATTTGTTGCTCAAAATCATAAATACTACAATTATTTGAACTTTATACATATTATTCAAATTTTCAACAAAAACATATTATTAAAAATTATAATTACTACAATTACTTGGTAAACCGATTTGTACAATTAGATTAGACATGAACATCGGCTTAAATTCTTTTAAATGTTTCCTGACTCTTTATATGATTCCAATTCAATCTCAACATTTTCATCCAAATCATCTTTCGTCTCATTTGAGGAAAAATCATTTTCATCGAACTCCCTTATTTTAACTTGAGAATTTCTATTACCCCTTGTAGATGGTAAGATTATGCATTACTAGCATCACTTTCTAGTAAAACTAGAGAAAGATTGAAGAAGGAGGTTCAGACTCGATGTAGATAGTATACAACTTTACGAAAATTTTCTTTTGATTTTTTATTTTTCTAAACGTCAAAATCCTACAAGTACATAATTCATGATTTTGGTTATTTGGGCTAATTTGATTTTTCAAGTTATAAAAATGGATTGAGTTTTGTTAGGCTAATTGTGATGCAATTTTTAAAACTAATACGTGTATATTTTGATGTTTTAAGTGTGCATATGCGGTCAATGAAATGAGTTGAGTGTATTATCACGCGCATATTTGATGCAGGAGAGTCCGAGTCAGATGTTGAGTTGTTAGATAACACGTTAATGACTCTAAAATATCACGAGTTGACAGATCAGCGCAAGGATGACAAGTGATCGAGTAATTTTGGTGATTGTGACGTGTTTCGGTAATTTGACCATAACTTTGGTTACGGTTATCAGAATCGCGATTATGACCACAATCCGAAAAACTTGTTTCGAAGCAAACGTCGTGGGCACCGAGCGAAGTTTTCGACCTCAAATTCCGCTGTTTTCCCTTTCAAATTACTATTTTTAGTTAAATTTTGCTATTTTTGGTAATATTTCGATTGCTTGTTTGGAGATGATTTCTAACCCGATTTGAGCTAGATTTTTTGCAGACAACTTATTTTATTCCTTATTTTAATTTAGCATGATTTTTGAAATTTTGCCATTTTTGATAAAATTTGAATTTTTGCTATAAAGTCCGTCTTGTGTACTTATTTTCATTTATTGCATAATATAATAAAATTCTTTAAACTTCAGAGACGTTTTCTCTGTATTTTTCGGCGTTAATCTTGTGTTCTTCCCTGTAAATTTCTTGGTAAAAATTAGCCTGCAAAATAATCACTATTCTATTCAGCGTCAATATCCCATATGCAATGTGTTTTGAAAATGAATCAAGAATATGTAGGTATATGCGTGCATTTTAGAACAGTCTTTAATCGATGTTGAATATTATTCTTAATATGTCCTGTAAGATAGTGGCTCGTTCGAGAAATCAATCTTGAACTTTGTGGGTTCTACAAATTCTTTATGTACGAATAAACAGAGAATTTCTGGTTTTTAATTATTCCTTAAAACAAAAAAATAAAAATAGAAGGACGGAAATGAAAGTTTGGACTTAGGCATAGACATAGGCGGCTTTCAAAAGCCAATAGAGAAGAATCTGGGTCCGCCACATATATCGGTCCAAATGGTAAATTGTTGCCAAACTGAAGATTGTTAAAAATGGATTGGGGCATTCCGAGAATTGAACTCGGGACCTCTCGCACCCTAAGCGAGAATCATACCACTAGACCAAATGCCCGACCGTGTTAAGTCAATCAAATTATTGGATTTTATTATTGTAGGAGCTTCATAACAAAAAATTACCCTACAAACTATTGAGCGTACTCAAAAACAATTTTGAGAAAAAAATAAATTAATTAAAACTTATGTACTCACTAAGCCCTGTTTGGTTTAGATTAACATTTAATTAAAATCTTAAATCAAAATTAATAATTAAATTTAACCATACATTTCATGTGACTCATAACTTTTCAACTATATATTTCATCAACTTTTATCAAAATCTACTAAAAATCCGATTTTAATCCAGAACTAAACTTGTTTGTGTCAAGCTTGGAGAATCACAACACTTGGCAACGGTTTAAAACAAAAAGTGGAAATTTCTCATATATATACAATGTAAAGGTGAAGAATATATAACAAAACAAGCAAGAAAGAAATCCATGGTGGCCGGAGATTCATTGGATCACAAACCATCTTGGGCTCTTGCCACCGTCTTGTTCATCATCGTCTCCATTTTTGTCTTACTCGAGGACTCCATCCACCTTCTTACCAATGTAAGAAAACTCAAACGCGACTATTGTGCTTATAAACGTACAAACCACCCCAAAAAAATAACATAAGGAACTCTTCATAATTTGTTTGTTTATAAGCTAGCTATAAGTTCTATGTGCAGTGGCTCAAGAAGTACAGAAAAACATCACTCTATGATGCTGTGGGCCGGCTTGAATCCGGTAATTAATCTGAATGCCATTATATATATCCTAAGATGAATGATCGACTTTAAATTTATTGGGAACAAAACTTAGTTTGTTGCTCTTTTGATCATTACCAGAATATTTCTCAAGTAAGTGGTAAAACTTTTCTCTCTGTTATCTGGGATGATTTCGAGCTTTATGATGCAATTAAGACCTGATTTGCTTGTCGATTGATTCTCGAGCATTCTTCAGGGTGACAATCCAATTTCTTTGCAGTTACATTACTCTTCCACTCTATGCATTAATCATTGCGCGTGCACGTATCTGTTTTTGGTGGATACATGTGATTGTCACAACAATTCTTCCCAATTTGTGTATAAATTATAGTTCATTAATATTCCACCACCAATTGTGCAAAGTGATAAAGTTTTGATCCACCATACATTTTATTCTTTCTGATTAAGATGCCTTTTTGTCAAAGCATAACTTTGCTTTTAATAGACCAAGCTAGATAACTTAGGTAATGTGGGTCGGAACAAATTCAATATATACATATCATACGTGTTTAGTGCGTTAACCTAACGTTCAGACCAAGTGACATACTCGAGATGAGTGGCCAATCCCAATATATGGAGAAGATCCACTGTATAGCTTTAATCTTAGCTAAATAACTAGGGTGATGCGGGTCACAATAAATCTATTATATCATATCAGGCATATTTAATATGTTAAGGTGAATAGTTCTAGACACGATTAAATAAGAACGACGTGTATCCATCATCGTGTATCGATTAGAAACTAATGTTCAGTGTATAACTTTAATCTTAGCTAAATAACTAGGGTGATTTGGGTCGAAACAAATTCAGTATATCATATCAGATATGTTTAATATATTAAACTAAATAGTACTAGACATAATAAAACAAGAAAGACGTGTATCCTGCATTGTATAACAAATTAAAAACTGTCGTTAGGGTATTGGAAATGTTGTATCAAGTGTGCATTCAACAACATTAAGACCACTAAAGTAATGGCATAACCACAAATTAATCCAAACTTTGGTGGCCCGCAATTCACAAGCATGGTGAGAATATTAGCCGAAAGGTCAAAATTAGAGGCTTCTAGTGGGAAGAGGCCTGGAATTTCCATCGTGCGCCCACGAAATCCAGTCCTATATAAGGTTTCAGCTGTCACTTCGTTTATCAAATAGAGTTGAAGAGCCTAAATCCTAAGAAAAATGGCCAGTCTTGTCCCACTTTCCATTTTTCAGTTATTACTGTTGCTCTTACAGTTGTATTCTGGTATATTTTCCATGTCACTAATTTCTTTCATTTAATTCATCTTTGGTCAAATTACAAATATTCAATCTTTTTCGTGTAAACGTATATTAAACTGTTAGATAGTCTTGTAGCATGTGCGTTTTTTAATCATCGAGTGAGCCCCTTGTCACTGAGCACCTTCAATTCGATATTATTGTTTGAGGAATGCTAGAATGCGTATGATTTTGATTCAATCTAACCTACAAAACATCCCTAAGTGTCATGTATTTATGTATTCATCGTGCATAATTCATAGTTTTTGTGTAAAGCCTTCTTCAGAACGTGTATGAACACATAGTTTTCTTGAGAAATCCGAGTACTGATACTAATATGTTCTTGTGAAGGTAAAAGCGATCTGCAGTTGAATTATTACTTAGAGAGTTGCCCCAGAGCTGAAGAAATCATCAAAGAACAAGTCACCGGCTTATACAATAAGCATGGAA
This sequence comes from Fraxinus quadrangulata, assembly GCA_903798255.1. Taxonomy (NCBI): domain Eukaryota; kingdom Viridiplantae; phylum Streptophyta; class Magnoliopsida; order Lamiales; family Oleaceae; genus Fraxinus; species Fraxinus quadrangulata. Next base: position 13,219 of record CAIGRB010141955.1, on the reverse strand, counting down.
ATACAGCCGTTTCATGGATCAGAAATCTTTTTCATGATTGTATTGTTAAGGTAATAATAAATTCTCAATCGAACATGTTAATTTTGGTCTACCCATCTGTTTTCTAACAAGTTCGACTGACATAATTCGAATGACGATTCATTGTAGTCATGTGATGCATCATTATTGTTGGACACTGCAAATGACATGAAATCAGAGAAGACATCATCAAGAAGTTTTGGAATGAGGAATTTTAAGTACATTAACACTATCAAAGATTCCCTTGAGAAGGAATGTCCCATGAAAGTTTCCTGTGCTGATATTGTGGCCCTTTCAGCAAGAGACGGTGTCGTCTTGGTATAAATTTATTTTACTTGTATGTTTAAATTTTTTGGCTAGCTCTAAGATCATTGATTTCGACCGACAATAAACAGCGAAAACAGCCCCGAACTCCATTTTCATATGATGGGTTTTTGCCTGATTTTGTGACATCTCGTGTTGTAGTTAGGTGGGCCACGTATTGAGATGAAGACAGGTCGAAAGGATAGCAAGGAAAGTCATATAGCAGAAGTCGAAGATTTCATCCCCAACCACAACGACAGCATCCCATCAGTTCTTTCGAGATTTCAATCAATTGGCATTGATACTGAAGGAACAGTAGCTCTTCTAGGTACTATACCCTTGACCTCTTGAATTCTCAGATGTATATATGAATGTTTGAAATTCTTTTATTTATGCACTCCCTACATAGGACGAGTACTCAATGCAAGAAATTTTCCACAAATGTAGCCGACAGTGGACAAGATCATAGCACGAACATTTTCCTAGTTTATATACGTATATGATACATGTATCATATACGTGTAACCTTATTTATTTTTGTTCAGGTGCTCACTCTGTAGGACGAGTTCATTGCACAAACATTGTTCACAGAATCTACCCAACAGTGGATCCAACCTTAGACCCTGCGTATGCCAACTACCTCAAAGGCCGGTGCCCTTCCCCGGAACCCAACCCGAAAGCAGTCGAATACGCAAGAAACGACCGTATAACGCCGATGTTGCTTGATAATATGTACTACAAGAATATTTTGAGTCACAAAGGACTGTTGCTAGTTGATCAACAGCTAGTTTCTGATCCTGATACATATCCTTTTGTGGAGAAGATGGCTGCTGACAATGATTATTTTCATGAACAATTCTCCAAGGCTTTACTCATTTTATCAGAAAATAATCCACTTACAGAAGAGCAAGGAGAGATCAGAAGGGATTGTCGATACGTGAATAGAAATTGAACAATAAAAATTACTTCTTATTACTGCTATGAGAATAGGTTACTGGTTCCCATTTACATTTTCTCGACACAAATGTGCACGTATTAGACTTTTTGACGATGAAATAAATCGTGTGGAATCTAATCAACACAACATTTCAACCATCTCAAAATCCGGAAGCGACAGTTCCAAAATTTTCCTAAACAAGAAATTAAAATCCTTCAAAGTTACGAAATTTTCCTTGGCCCCAAATAAAGGAAAAAGAAAAAGGAAAGTGCCCAACGTCACTAAGGTCCTGTTTGTGATTGATTTTGAAGTCCAATAAAAATTTGTTCTAAATATTTGATAAGCTGATTTTAGATTTGTTTTTAACTTCTTCAATATCTGTAGTTAAAATATCAAATTTAACCCTAAATTAATTAATATATTTTCTACTATGTGGACTACACTTTTTTTCTAATTATATAAGTTTTTAGATTTAATAGATTTTTTTCCTTTTGAAATAATATATTGTATTAGACAAAATATTAATTAGCCCCTATTTGTTTAGCTCAAACTCAAAATTTTAGTAGATTTTGATAAAAATTGATGAAATATTCGTTTGAAAATTTGATAAAAGTTGTAAATCCTTTAAATTGTGTGATTGAAAATGAATTCGAGAAATTTTTTTTTTTTTAAATGAAATCAAACAGGCAATTATAATATATGTTATGAAAAAAATAAGTTCTACAATACAATAAGATTATAATATATAAGGACATAAATATAATCAATTTAATAAATTATACAAACATAATAATAAATTAATTTTGCTTTATATTCATATTTCATAGAGTCGTAAGGAATTAAAAAAAATACTGCAATTATTAAAGGGGAATTTACAAAAATGGCCAATTTCATATTTGTCAATGGAAAAGTGTCTAATTTTGATAACTCTTGCAAAAATGATCAAATTTGGTACCAAATTATCTATTACACCCTCAATGAAAAATAAAGTATTTTTTTTTTTCAATTTGTCACGAATTTTGAGAAGAACAAATAACTTTCATGAGAAGCTACATTAATTAGAGATGACAACGGTTCGGTTCGGGGCTAGTTCGACCAAAACAATAACCGCACAATAACCATGTAAGTCGGTTATGTTCGTATCTCGGTTCAACTCGATTAATGACCANTAATGAAAAATGAAGCAATTTTTTTTTTCTTTTTTTTTTTTCAATTTGTCACGAATTTTGAGAAGAACAAATAACTTTCATGAGAAGCTACATTAATTAGAGATGACAACGGTTCGGTTCGGGGCTAGTTCGACCAAAACAATAACCGCACAATAACCATGTAAGTCGGTTATGTTCGTATCTCGGTTCAACTCGATTAATGACCATGAAAATAAATTATTTTTTATAAGTCCAAACTCCGACCATTAAATTGAAAAAAAAAATTATGAAAAAAAATCAATAAAAACAAAAAAGAATACCAAGCCAATTTAGCAAATAATATCTCAAATGAAAATGTAAACAATATCTCAACTTCCAAATGCAAAATTCGAATTTAGTAAACAATATTATCAACATAGGTCAAAACTCTTACTAGCATAAGTCAATTTTCATTCTTTCCCACAACTCTTACTAGCATAGGTCAAGACTCAAGACTAGTGATGTCAATCGGCCGAATCGAGCCGACTCGACTCGTGCTCGTTTGTAACGAGTCGAGTTTCGGCTCGGCTCGTGAGATCGTCAATTTTTTTTTTTTTTTAACTATACTTAGATCTTAAAAAAAAATACGAGCCACTCGTAAAAAACGAGGCGAGCCAACCTGCTTTGCTCGGCTCAGGCTCGTCTTTTTGACGNAGCACTCTTAGCCATAAAAGGAGGACCGAACATGAACACACTATTTTGGAGAGACGTCTGAAGCAAAAACCCTACCACGTATGACGAGCTAGTAGGGATGATGAGAGTTGAGATTGTTAATGAGGAGATGATTGATCATCGAATCAAGGTGGCATAAGGACTCTCCCCACCCTAAAGACAGAAGGGGAGAGGGCCCACGTCACATTTGGTAAATCAACAATGGACGCAAGTTGGGCATAATGTAGCCCCCACATCGGGACAAGCGCGGCCACATCAACTCTGAACGTTGTACCTACATTAGCTTTTGAAAATGTTGTGAAAATGTTGGGCCTGAAGATAATGTTGGAACAGGAACATCTAGGAGACTTTCTAACCCTAGAAATGGGGGAAGAGGGGATGATCTAGAAATAGGCCCCCAGAAAAGGTGCGACCCTATTGTACTTTCTACCGTTTCTATGGCCATGACACAAGCGAATGTCGGGAGGCCTCCCGCTCTACTGAAAGGAGCAATCCCCGAAACAGGAGAGGCCACTCTCAGGACGACGCTACAAGGCCAAACTCACATTCGAAATGCTCAGAGGAATTACACAAGGGAAGCTAAGGATCGGCCTTTCGTCAGCTATATAGTGAACCAACACTAAGGGGTGAGACCTATAGAGGTCAGCACATTATATGCTTCCAGTTTATATGAAAATCATATAATTTTATTTCGTAAAATTTAATCTTATCCAAATTTGCAGTTGATTAGACTTTCCACAATTGTCGGTAGAAAGTAATTTTTCTTTGAAATCTTGTTTTTGTTGATAAGTTGGTTTTAATAGTTTTTATTGTTGACATTTCATGACGTTCTCGACATTTCATAATATTTTTGACATTTTAAGTGTATTTATCGACATTTACAAATGATTTATTTACTCGCTTATAGGGAGAAGTGAACATTTAATGCACGATTGATATAGTACTTTTTAAAATAAGTAGTATATGTCATGTGTCAAATTATTATTGGTTAATACAATTTTTAATTATATAAATAATTTTGTCTTCATTGTGAAATTTAAAATTATTAATGAGGTTATTTTGGTCTATTGTAAAATGAATATTGAAGAAATTTTTAGACATTTTTGTAAATGACTATGTAAAAGTGGACTTTTTTTACAATTTCCTCATTATTAAATTAGAAGTACAGCCTCGTCTCAATTAGTCCACATTTGCTGGGATTAAGATCAGATGTATTTTTTTAACAAATTTTGATAAAAATTGATGAAATATATAATTAAAATATCGTGAGTATCATCAAATATATAATTAAAATTGAGGATTGCGTATAGGTCCATGTGGCCTCTACAACTATTATATTCCTGTTGAAAGATACTTGTCATAGGATTCTAGGTTTCTAGCTAGCAGCTACTATGAACTTGTCACACTGTGTCTTTGCCGACTAATTTATTTATTCATTTTTCTCTCTTTTACTGATTGGCTTTTCGGAGAAATTATTGAAAAGGCTAAGGTGAACCCATTCCCTTTAGTTTCAACTGATTAAGGGCCTTTCTGAAAATTGTGTTTTAAGAATGGGATGGGTGATTTTGTCTCGATGCTTCTTTGGATTTTTATGTTCAAGTATTGACCAAATAGTGATCGACATAATTTACGTACGTGGTCCCAAAATTTGATGTTTTTCAAAAGGGTGGAGGACGACTGGGGGGCATATTTTAACTAGCTAGCCATAACCTTTTTTTTTTTTTTTAACGCTAAATATCAATTCTTGAACTTCGATCAATATCGTGAAAACTACATTCATTAACCAATTAATACAAGGTGAAACGATAAATTTTTTTTTTTTCATTTTTGGAAAAGCTCAACCGAACATGTTTGTCTTAAATTATAATTAGAATCTGTTTGTTAATAATATAATTCTTCATTAAATTAATTCAAACATCCATAATAATCAAGAAAATTAATTAATCACACTTTTGGAAAGTTATCTTATTAAATTATTTAAGAGTGCATAATTATGGTAAATAAAACCTCAAGAAAGTTTCTTGACACAGAAAATGAAAATAATATTATTACATCAATGTCTTAAAGTTAGGGTTTCATCAATGAAAATCTAACTCTAAAAAAACAAACTGCATACGTCGGAACACACGAATTCATGGTTTCCCATGAAAATCTAGAAATATTATGACGCCGAAAAATTATTACCGTTAAAATTACCACGTGTCGGGCACATGTTTTCTTATTTCTCTGTTAATTTTGTACTATCATACTATATGTACATTTTATTTTATATTAATTTTGATGCTGCAACACACACGTAAACATATAATTGAACAATTTAAAAATAAAAAACTATCTTCTACGTTCAACACAATCTCCACACACATTGTAAGGCAAGACGTCAGAAAATTACACTTGGCATAATTCATTTTCGTATGTTTCTTTATATTGCTTCTTAATTCCCTGGATTTCTTCTCTAACACTATCTTGCTCTCTCCCATTTCTTCTCTTTCTCTGTATTTGTTTTGCAATTCTTTTGGTTAGTTATGCATTAGATACAAAAAGAGTTGATTTTTCTCTGATGGTTTGTTCTGTATGATAAGCAATGATGTCATTTTCCGGCAGGTTTTTCTCAAGAATTTTGGTGAATGCTTTTCTGTTTTTGATTTTCACTGGTGGCGTTTCCTCTGCGACTGAATTTGATTTTGGAACGCTAACACTGACGAGCTTGAAGATACTCGGAGACGCGCACTGGAACAATGGGAGTGTGCGGCTTACGCGTGATCTGGCCGTTCCGAATTCCGGCGCTGGCAGGATTCTTTACTCCAAACCCATCGGGTTCCGGCAGCCAGGGACAGAGAATCTGGCGAGCTTCTCTACATTTTTCTCATTCTCAGTGATGAATTTGAATCCTTCCTCCATTGGCGGCGGTTTGGCTTTTGTGATTTCGCAGGACGACCAGACGGTGGGCGACGCCGGTGGGTTTTTGGGTGTCATGGAATCGAAGGGGGTCCGAAACGGCGTCGTGGCGGTGGAGTTTGATACCTTAATGGACGTTGAATTCAAGGATATTAACGGGAATCACGTGGGGTTGGATCTGAACTCAATGGTTTCAAACCCGGTGGGTGATTTAGAGACCATCGGTGTCGATCTCAAGAGCGGTGACCTGGTCAACTCGTGGGTCGACTACTCCGGGTCTACTCGGGTAATCAAAGTATATGTATCGTACTCTAATCTGAAGCCCAAAGAGCCCATTATCTCAGCCCCTCTTGATCTCAACGAGTACGTTGGTAACGATTTCATGTTTGTTGGGTTCTCCGGATCTACTCAGGGTAGCACAGAGATTCACATCATTGAATGGTGGAGTTTCAGTTCGTCCTTCGAAGAAAATCCCAATTCCAATTCGGTGGTGGCGCCGGAGACACCACCTCCGCCGCCAATCTTTACTCTAATAAACCCGTCGGCGAACACAGCGAATCCGCCGCCACCTGCTTTAGCACCTGCTGCTAATAATTCGACGTCGTATGAGAGCAAAACTAGCGGGAAGTGTCACTCGCAGTTGTGCAAAGAAGGTCCCGGGGCTGTTGTTGGGGTGGTAACCGCCGGCGCATTTTTCCTGGCATTTTGCACTTTGATAGTAATTTGGGCATACAACAAAAAATTCAAGCGGGTGAAAAAATCTGATACTTTGGCTTCCGATGTGATCAAAATGCCCAAAGAATTTAGCTACAAGGAGCTAAAATTTGCCACAAAAGGGTTCGATTCAACCCAAATTATCGGGCATGGTGCATTTGGGACAGTTTATAAGGGGATATTGCCGGCCACCGGTGATATAGTGGCGGTGAAGAGGTGTAGTCATAACGGGCAGGGGAAGACGGAGTTTTTATCCGAATTGTCCATAATTGGATCTCTTAGGCATAGAAATCTTGTTAGGCTACAAGGTTGGTGCCATGAGAAAGGCGAAATTTTGTTAGTTTATGATTTGATGCCTAATGGAAGTCTTGATAAGGCATTATTCGAGTCGAGGATGATCTTGCCGTGGCCTCATCGGAGGAAAATTTTGCTCGGGGTGGCATCCGCCTTGGCTTATTTGCATCAAGAATGTGAAAATCAAGTGATTCATAGAGATATTAAGACTAGTAACATTATGTTGGATGAAGGGTTCAATGCAAGATTAGGTGATTTCGGATTGGCAAGGCAAACTGAGCATGACAAATCCCCTGATGCAACGGTGGCTGCTGGAACAATGGGCTACTTAGCGCCCGAGTATTTGTTAACCGGAAGGGCGACTGAGAAAACCGACGTTTTCAGCTATGGCGCGGTGGTGCTAGAGGTGGCGAGTGGGCGAAGGCCAATTGAAAAAGAGGATGCTGGTGTTGAGAAAGTTGGTGTGAGTAGTAATTTGGTGGAATGGGTGTGGAGTTTGCATAGAGAAAAGCGGCTGTTGGTGGCGGCCGATCAACGGCTGGGTAATGATTTTGACGAGGCTGACATGACACGGGTGTTGTTGGTTGGGTTGGCATGTACCCACCCTGATCAGATGGCTAGGCCTACAATGAGGGGGGTGGTCCAAATGCTAGTAGGAGAGGGTGAAGTTCCAATTGTCCCAAGAACAAAGCCAACTATGAGTTTTAGCACATCACATCTTCTAATGACATTGCAGGACAGTGTTTCTGATTTGAATGCCATGATCACCCTCTCCACATCCTCGTCGGAAAACAGTTTCACCGGCGGTGGCAATGGTGGTTTGGACTTGGTTTGATCAATGAAAATCTAGCCGGGAGTGTCGTTTGAGATTACTCCGGCCATCTTTTTGTTAATTAATTAACTTTTTTATATAATTCATTTATTTATTAAATTATGTATTTAGAATCAATAACGTTTGTGTATGTCAAAAGATGGAGTGCAATAATAGCTTTTTGTCCATTCTCATCTTCTCTGTAATGATGGTTCCAGCTTACGAATTCGGGAATTGGCTAGTGAGAATATTGTAGCTATTGGTTTCGATCTGAAAATTTACGTCGAATTACTTGGAAATTCACCTAAATTGGTAAAAAAAGATTTTTTTTTTCTATGAAAGCCAAACAAGGCACTAAGGAAGGTCTGCCCAAGTTCATCCCATCCATACAAGTAGGCTGATGTGCGACGTCATTTGAATAAATAATCATAATATGACTAAAAATGTATTCCTCCACCCAGAGTTACCAATCAAAGAAAAGTCGGGATGATCTAAGATAGTTGCAGTCTAAGTATCACGATGACTCCCTAGCAATCAAATTCTTCAGTCAATCAAATATCTCCAGAACGGACGATGACACTGTTGGAAAAATGGTTTATATATAGTGAAATGGGTCAACTTTGAGCCCAAATTTCAGTGGGACCCGTTCCTTATTTTTGACGGGACCTAGCATATTCACGTTCTACTCCGTAAAATGATTAACGTGATATATTTATTTATCGAAAACCATTTAGTATTGAATGAAATATTTAATGTCAAAGTAACCCACTTGAAATAGTGAAGAATTTGATTTTTCTGGAAAAAATTCTCATACACTTGTCCCACATAGGAAAGCTATGAAACTTTTGTGTGGTTTATATAGTGTAAGGTTGGGAATTGGGTTTGGGCCCCAAGGGGTACCAATAGTCTTTGAAAGGGAGGAGACCTATATCCTATTGCCCATGCACGTGCCCGTGCCCGTGTCCGAGTCCGAGTCCGGTCCGGTCCGGTCGGTCGGTCGGTTCGGTTCGGTTCTTAGACTATATTAATTTTTTGGACAAAATTTATTTAAAATTTTGGGCCAAATTGTTATTAATCAAATTCTTGGGTAATTAATGATATTAATTTTTTGTTGGCGTATCTTTCGAGTAATTTTCTGGATTGACTGTTAACAGTCTAAACAGCCGACTGTTAACAGCCGACTGTTAACTGTCTAAACAGTCGACTGTTAAACGAACCTTGCTGTCTGTTCGTTTTGGGGGACTGTCTGAACAGTGACGACTGTTCTGAAAGGGTTTGAAGGTTGTTCGAATGGCCACGAACAAGTCTATAAATAGCCTGCCCCGCAGCCAGAAAAATTACACCATTTTCATTGCGTTTATTCTCAGCATTGAATCTTATCCTCTCTCTCTCGTTCTGATATTCATTTCGAAGTAAATACACTTCATTGAGTTCGTTGGAACTCCTGCAGATTGCTGTGCTGCTTCCGTAGGAGACGAAATTCGTTCTATCCTGGAAAATGATTGCTGGACGCCTTTAGCACCTTTTGAAGGCAGCAAATTCGTTTTAAAGAAACATCGTGCATTCGGTGGGCTCGAATTAATACTGCGATCCTGTTGATCCATCTGCTTACTATTATTCAAGGTAATTCTGTCGAACATTCGACAGAGACATTCTAGATTGTAGAAACAACAGACACAAGGGTCTAGGTCAGACATTGTACCTTAACATGACTAGAACGGCATACTCCAACCGTGAATATTCAGTAAGAAGGGCCATATTGAAAAATTTCTTTGTAATAATATACAAATTCTAGCAAATACTTAACTAGATTTTTAGTAATTTTTCAGCAATATAACATAGTTATTCTATTCCATTCTTTTAAGTTAATCAAAAAGTGTCACGTCATTTTTTATCATCGACTGTAGCCATTTCGATTTCATTAGGTTGTTATGAAAGAAACAATGAAGTTATGAACGCAATTATATTTCTTAACGTTAAATTAAACCTTAGCTCGAACACCGTTTTCTTATAGGCCGATCTCTAACGAATTTCTTATCAAAGTACATAATAACACTCATTTTCCTTGCCAACAATTAGTTAGAAGTGGAGACAGATGAAAATGGTGGGTGTCATTTTCTTGACTTATGTCGATAAGGATTTTCTTTGTGGTGTGGTGGGTGGTTGCTTTCTTAGAAAGAATTGCAAGTCAAAAACAGAAATTAGAGTTTTGAGTAGAGGTTTGGCAAAGTGTGACGATAATTGACACTAGAAGAAACGCATACTTTGGTTGACGTTTTAGTTTTTGAATTGACGCTTCTTTGGATAATGGAAATAAAGGGACTTTGTAATGAATGTGTAGTTGATTTTTTTATATTTTTTGTTTTTTCGTACATTCCTAAGTGTCCATTTGCCATAACTTTAGAGAAGTCAATAGGACATTTTGAATTCGTTTGATTAATCAGTAATATAAATATCACATCAAGTAAGAATAATTTTTTGAATAATCATAGCCGTACTTAATTTAATTGTTTCAATAATACCATATTTTCTGTTTTTCAATTAACCATTTAGTAACTATCAATATACATATACATTTGACAAACTTATTTTACTCATGTGCTTTAATTAATGTATGAATTCCCTATTATTAATTTTCAATTAATTAATATTCACATTTATATATTTAACAATTTAGTTATCATCAATATACATGTATATTTGACATATTTATTTTACATACGTGCTTTCATTAATGTATGAATTTTCTATTATTAATTTTCAATTCATTAACATTAACATTCATTTAATTAATATCAGTCTTTATTTTATGCATTTCACTGTTATTAATTATAATTATAAGTTAATTAGAATTTCACATTCAAAAGTACATTTCATTTTTCACGTCCATATATGCTAATTAACATTTAATTTTATTTAATTGAAAATTAAATAAATGATTTAATATTCCTCGTCACTTATATATTCCATGATATTAATTCTAAATTAAATAACATTCATGCATATTTAAATATTATTTTTATAGTACTTAAAAAACATTTCATAACAAAGAATAACGCAAGTTCAACGTTGACTAGTTTTATAAAAGTGTATTTTCAAGTCAGAAGAGCTTTTAAAGAAAGTTCAATGTGATTTTTTCTAAATTCCTTTGAAAGTGAGTTTTTTTTTTTTTCGAAATACTAATTAAAGTAGCTTTCTCAAAAAGCGAAAAAATGAAACAAGTCCCGGTGACATGGACCCTAAAAAAATAAAACCTCTTTTCTCAATTTCCTTTTGCTCTCATTGCAAAGTTGCTAGTGATAGTATAAATATAAGAATTCTTTTTCCACATCGTGCTCGATTATTATTACATTTACTTGTAAATGTTAAATAATAGTGTTACTGATCAAGTCGAAATAGTTTAGCTTTGGGGATAAAAAAGATACCTTCAATTTTATACCATTGTAAAAAAAAAAAAAANGGTTGTGTATGGTTTTTTAAACTATGGTACTAATAATCAGGCCAATCTAAAAAAATCTTGAAATTTCATGTTTTCTTATATTTTCAATATTATTGGAAGTAGAATCTAAATTTTTCTCAGTCAACTATTCCCCATATCATCATAATTAAGCTCGGTGGGATTAAAATATAAATTTTATTTTAAATCAAAGTGATCAATAAATTTTAATCAACATTTTATGGGATCCATAACTTTTAACCATACATCTTATCAACTTTTATCAAAATCTACTAAAAAATTAATTTTAATCCTCAGCCAAACAGAGACTAAATCTTAAATTTATCATAGCCTCACTCATTTATACCTCCCTAAATTAACGTCTTTCATCTTAATCAACATAAAATCCTAATGAAAAAATCCCATCAATTCATCACTCTTGTTTGGTGGATATTAAAATCAAAATTTTAGTAGATTTTGATAAAAGTTAATGAAATGAGTAGTTGAAAGTTATGGATCTCATCAAATGTATGATTAAAATTAGTTGTTGATTTTGATTTAAATTAAAATTTGGATTTTAATTGTGCCAAACATGAGCCAAATTTCCTATACACCTGGTTCCTGGCCTAAACTCAAAGGAGATTCGACTCGACTCCTAAAGATAAATTCGATAGCAAATCACAACATCTTGATGATGTTCTTTACTTAATAATTGGAAAATCTACTTTGAAATCATCAACATATACCTACCTTCAAACTCAACAACAATTACACGACGACAAGTTAGAAAATTTCTAATGTTAATGCTAGTTCGTAGGTCCAACTCGTAGATGTACCATGTTGGATTTCATTGATGTGGATGCGGTATTAATCTATTTGTACAGTGTTGGTTGACAATGTTGTAGGTAGCAAAAAACTATTGATTGAAAAGATAAGTTATTTTTTAAACTGTACAATCACGTGGTATGTTGTTAACAATGCTGTCAATCAATCTTGTACACCAAGTATGATTCAACCACAATTTGCTTCAATTAAATGCTCGAAAAAGATTTGACCTATTTATCTTTTATTCGAAAATACGGTGTGGTAAAGAGGAAAAGTGGGTAAAAAGAAAATGCAATTTTCCAAATAAAAGCACGGTAAAAGAAAATGTGAGTAAAAGAAAATGAGGAGGAAAGGGATTTATTTTAGCTATGTCAATTCATCAAAAGAGAGGAATCGAAAGTGAGGTGAAAAGTAAATCTATCCGTTCAATGCTATCTGAAGAATCATATTTTTCTTTTGTGTAAAAGAAAAAGAAAACTAGGTTGTGTATGGTTTTTATCTGAAGAATCTTATTTTCCCTTGGTATAAAAGAAAGAGAAAATTAGGTTGTGTATGGTTTTTAAATTATGTTACTAATAATCAGGCCAATCTAAAAAAATAATTTTGATTTTTCACGTTTTCTTATATTTTGAATATTATTGGAAGTAGAATCTAATTTTTTTTCTCCGTCATCTCTTTCCAATATCATAGTAATTAAGCTCTTGTATGACATGAATTAAAATTAAAATTTTAATATAAATCAAAATTAATAATTAATTTTAATTACATATTTCTTGGAATTCATAACTTTTCGATTATATATTTCGTCAATTTTCATTAAAATTTACTAAAAATCTGATTCAAAATTTTTAAACATGAGCCTAATTTTAATCTCCACCAGCGTCTTTCATCTCTATCAACCTTGAATCCTAATGAAAAAATTCCATTAGTTTATCATACCAAATTTCATGTAGACCTGGTTCCTAGCCTAAAACTTGAAGTAAGATTCGACTCAACTCCTTCAGATAAATCTGTTATGCCTCTTCCAATGAAACTCTAAATAAGGCCAAGTGGCAGCTACACAACAAGTGAACCTAGACCTAGACTCCACGTCATTATGCCCATGTGGCAATTTGGCTGAACCC
>CAIGRB010141886.1:1184-17241 GCA_903798255.1 Fraxinus quadrangulata | reverse complement strand
GAATTCAGTAAGCTAAAACCGTAACCTGAAATCAATAAGCTGAACTGTAAGTTGGATAATGTACACTGCAAGCTAATGATCCATTATATACTAGATAATTACATCAAAATATACCTCATGTAATCATCTGCTAATGATTTGAAAGCTATAAAGCTATATGCACAAACTGCCTGATCAACACTTCTGTACACAGCCGTAGCCCCACAGTGTACGAAGTGAAAATAAACATAGTCACTTTTGTACACGACCGTAGCCCCTCAGTGTATAATAAGTACCCTTACACACGACCGTAGCCCCTCAGTGGATAAGAGTCACTTTTATACACGGCTGTAGCCCTTTAGTGCATAAAGTGAAAATAACATAATTATCCTTGTACAAAGCTGTTGCCCCTCAATGCATAATAGGTATACACGGCCGTAGCCTCTCAGTGGATAAGATTACACGGCCGTAGCCCCTCAGTGTATAGGAGTCAAATACATGACTTTAGTACACGGCCGTAGCCCCTCAGTGCACTAGAGTAAGATAACTACATCGGGTATTTTCTGATTGTATCAAAATATTCATGCTCATTTACTAATTTTTCGAAAATAAGACATTTCATGTCACTAATATGCTTCTCTAAAAAATATGGAGTCATTTCAACATTAATATTAAATAAAAATGATTATAAGTTATAAATTAAAAATCTTCTTTTTGAAAAAGTAAGTTCTCCACTCACATAAACAAGTTACAAACTATGACGTTCGATAAGCTTTTCCAATCTCTTCGTCACCACCCGAAATACGATATGAATAATCAATTAACAACTACCATAGTAAGTAGTCTTATAAGTAAAATACAAGCTCCTAAAACTTAATTCCACCATACTTGAATAAATTTCCCAAATTTCCTTTATTCAATTGGAGATAATATCACTTACTTACCTTTCACTAGCATGTAATTATCGAAATTACCTCAATCCCACTCATAAAAATAACTATTCAACTTCCATTTAGTGAAACTAGTAACTATAATTCAACCGTTAAATTTCCTCTTGTCTCAAAAATACATACTTTCAAGTAAGTATTTCATCATCAAAATCATTTCTACCAAATAGCCTTACATAGGAATCCAATTAAAATTCTAAGGTTTGTCCAAACATAAAAATCCTTACCATAATTCCAATTGAAGCTAACCACTCAAGAAGTTTGAAGTAGAGATCACAATTCTTTCCCTAAATTGAAAATTCGACCCAAGTTAAAACCATAGAAATATAACATAATATTTCTCCACTTCAAAAAAAAATTGACGAGAATAAAAAAATAAAAATCAAACTTACAATATCCCTTCTTCTTCTCCTCTTTTTCTTCTTTCTTCTCTTCTTTTTCCTTTCTTTTTATTTTCCCCCTTTTCTTCCANTTGATGTATAAGTAAGACCCCAACAGTAAATACTAATCCATCTTAACCCTCAAATATCTTCAATTATAAATTAAGTCCCAATCAACTGATTTATTCCAATTAAGTCCTATTTGACCTTGATTTTGACAATTCAAATTTGACTTTTAACTAAAGGTAATATGGGTTGTAACAATTGGAATGACTTTCATTTGCTCAAAAGTCAGGTTTTTCATGTTCATGAAGTTCGGTGCCACTCTCTTAGATTGGTACAAAGCCTCGGGTCGAACTTCAACATGACACCAAATGCAGTTTCATTATATGATATTGTAGCTCTATTTAGAGAGGTTAATTGTGAAATGTGTCGTTTCATTACGAGCATAGGAATCAGGTGGCCCATGTTTAGCTTCTCGTGCTACCCTTGATAGGCGTTTGCCTTGTTGTACTACTTGTATTATGTCATTTATTCTTCCCATGTTCAGGATGACATGATTTAATAAATTGTTTTTACCTAAAAAAAATGAAAAATAGAAAATAGAAAAATATATTAATTAATAAAATTTAAACTAAACATATTTTATTTTCTTTGTAATATCCAATTGAACTTCCTTGTATAAAATCATGTTATTACATATGGTAGAAGTTAATATCACAAGTAGGCAAGCACGAATGGTTCTCTCTTCAGCTTGATTAACTAAATACTTTGCCTTTCAACAACAGTCACTACATTCCTACTATAATGTGTTACACTTTCTCTAATTCAAAGGAAAGCTTTTGTCTCTTTAAACACTAAACGAACTATCCATGGATGATTTTTATTTATTTATTTATTGATTTATTTTTAATGTACACATACTACCTAACTTTCCATTTATGTTAGAATTAGGATGTGACTAGAATTTTATTTTAACGGTTATTTGGATTTCGATTTGAAATCTATTTGACAAATTTTAGTTGAAATTCTATTTGGAAGCCCAATTGAGAGTTAGAATTGATTTTGGACTTGAAGAAGTTAAGATATAGATCAAAGGGAGAAATTTTCATCACTTTTCCGCTAGCCTACCGCTCGAACGATGCCGTTGAAATTTTTGTGCCAAGAGTTAGCACAGTTGTCTACTTTGCCCTCTTCGGCGGTCAAGTAGAGAAGCTCATCCGTCCTAGACCCATTTTCATATTTGATGCATTTTGAATATTCATTTCTATCTATAACTCAACTTTTAGGATTTTGGTTGTTCCCTGTATATATTTAGCTTTTCATTGTGTTTTAGACTATGTTAGACAAAGTTGTAAACATAATTGTTTTTTATTCTTTCTCTATATTTTAGTAAAATCTCCTATACTTTGCAAATTATTTTGTTCTTGTATTCTTGTGATCAATTACTTCATATTGTGCCTATAATCAAGTATTTTCATCAACAAATTGGTACATTCAATCTGATATCATCTTCACTTTCAACAAACTAATATTAGAGCTAAAGGCTTGGAAATTCTTGGGAGATTGAGGTTTTGGTCAAGTTAAGAGCTTAGCTTGATCTTTTGTGATAACAATTATGAAGTATGATATTCCGTTTTGGGATCGCAACAAAAGATTTTAGTTGTGGCGGGTAAAGATACAAGTAGCATTTGTTTATATGGATTTGGACGATGTGTTATTGGGTTTTGACAGGATGCCCAAAACAAGGACGTCGGAGCAGAAACAATGAAGGGATCGAAATACCCTATTTCAGATTCAGCTTCATCTTTCAAATAATCTCTTTAAGGACGTTTTGAAGGATAAGTTAGTCATTACATTATGGTTGAAATTGGTGCAATGATGCATGTCGAGAGCCTAACTAGCATATTGTATATGAAGTAGCGTATATATTCTCATCGTATGACATAACGCATATCCCTTGAAAATTACCTAACCGCTTTTAAGAAAATCGTCGTTAATTTAGAAACTTTGGGGGTTAAATATAATGAAGAGGATTTGAGTTTGATTTTGTTACGTTCGTTACCCGCTCATAGATATCTTTTAGAGACACAATCTTATATAATCGTGATACTCTCACCATTGACAAAGTCTATGATGCTCTATATTCAAAGGATAAAATGAAGCATATTGTTGGATATGAGGTTCGTGGAGTTGGCCTCGTTGTTGATGGTGGCTGTGTAAGGGGTAAATTAAAATCTAACTTCAAATTTTGTAATTATTGCCAGAAAAATGGGTACGTGACAAGGGTTGTTATAAGTTAAACAATAAGAAAAAAAATTGTTGTAAATCAGTAATTAGAAACTTCAGGGGAAGCCATAATTACAGAAAATTGTTAATGGAGAACTTCTACTTATTTCTAACTACGACTCCCAATCTAATTGAATTCTTGATACAGCTTGCACTTTTCATATGTGTCCCAATCAAGATTTATTTTCAACATATGAAACAATTTTGAAAGGTGTTGTGGTATTGAGAAATAATACACCTTGTAGGATAACTAGTATTGGTCGGGTTAGAATGAAAATATTTGATGGGACGATTATAATACTTGATACAGTGATATACGTTCCAGATTTGAAGATGAACCTTATCTCATTGAATACTATTGATTTAAAAGGATACAAGTACACTATTGAAGGTGAAGTCCTGAAGGTTAGTAAAGAAACTCATGTGTTTTTGAAAGGATACAGAAAATTTCAGTTATATGTCTTGTAGCGTTATTCATAATCTTTGATCTATCAGTATATCTTATGCATTTCAAATGGTTTTGGAGTTGAATTCTATAAAGTTGGAGTCTAGTTTTGGGTCGTCTTTGAAGAATACATCTCAGTTAAATTTAATAGTTATGGATAATGCCGCTTTCCCACTATTATTGGCAGTGCCATTATATTCAGTCCTTAGTAACATACCTATTTTTTTATCATAAGCCTCCACATATATACAATGCTACTGATTTAGTTAATGTTTTGAATATGGTTAAGGGTGTTGATTCTAGCCAATGTCCTTCTTTTGATGCATTCATTTGTAAATGAACTATTTCGGGGCTTGTGTCTGCCCTGTTTGGTGATGTCCAAGCCCAATGCTTGGAATTTTTTAATACTCAATTATTGAGTTTTGCCCTAGTTGGGTGGCAGAGTTTTGGATATTATTTCCAATTGGAAATTTTGATGGAGAATTTCATTTGTGTTTTAGTTGAACATTTGAAGTTTATTTCTTGTAGTAGAATTTGTCTCCATGTAGAGAATCTTTGAAGTTTGTTTATTGCAATGAAATTCGTGTCAAGGTGGAGTTTATTAGAATTCGGGTGTAATCGGAATTCTTTTTAGAATCCTACTCGAAGTCTATTTTGTAAATTCTAGTTGAAATTTTATTTGGAATCCCAATTGAGAGTTGTAATTTGTGCTGGAGTTGAAAAGCTCAACATATGGGCCAATGAGAAATTTTCAGCACTTTCCGCTAGCCTGTCGTTAGGTGATGCCGTCAAAATTCTATGTCGATAGCTAGCATCCGCTTGGTGACGATCGTGTGTGATGCCCACCTCGTGATCAATCGGTACCAATGCCCCCCGCTTGGATCGTCCCCTATATGTATTTATCTCTTCATTGTACTTTAAATTAAGTTATACAAAGTTTTAAATACAAAATCTCTGTATTATTTCTCTAATTTTAGCGAAATATTCTTTACTCTGTAAATTATTTTTTCTTGTGTTATTGTGATCAATTACTTCATATAGTAGTTATAATCTTGTATTCTCTTTAACAAATTAGTATCAAAACAATCCGATATCATCTTCGTTTTCAGCAGTTTATGATAGAAATAATAGTAATTGTAAAATAATTTTTTAGTACCCCACATCCTATTCTCTCATCCTATTAAGTTATCAAGGAAAAACATTGTCCCAACTTGAATTTATGTCCCAAATCTTGTGTTTTCTTTTACTTTTGTGTTTTAATAGTTAAAATCATAATTAAAAAATAAATAGATAAGTAAAAGGGATGGGATATTCGCCTTTTTTCATCCCTGGAGACAAAGATAAACTTGAAGTGTCTAGCTAATTGGTAGATGACTAAAAAATGTGAAATAAACGAGATTCGACCCAACTAATACCTAAAAAGGGGTGAATAAGTGTAATATGTGGAATTAAAGCTAAACAAACAATAACGTGCAAAAACTCACAAATTATTGTTTCTGGATGACGTTTAATCAAATTATATTGTTTCTGGATGACGTTTAATCAAATTATATTCTTGCAGTCAATCAAGAATACATATTAAAGCAGTAAAGTAAATCAACATCGAAATATTTTTTTTTAACGAAAGAAAGCCCTTTGAATAAATCTTCAAAAGATAAAAAACCTCTGGACACTTCTTGCCAGTAAAAGATCCACTAGAAAATATTTAACGTACAGAATTGGTCCAAATTACAATTAAACCTTAGTAGACTCTAACCTCAAACTTGTAATCACCGAAGAACACCCTTATTGTGTGTTTCAACATCAATTCCAAAACCCTTGAATTCTTTTCTTCTCGTGAATCACCTAAAACGAACTCGTTTATCACAAATCGAAACTCTGATCACTTCATGGATCTTCAGAACTCTAGCAGATAACTAGAAGAGGTATATTTAGTGTTTTGATATTTGGGAATTTTTATGCTTTGATCTTGTGATTTAGGCATCAAAATTTTAGATTGCGTAATTGATCTTCAAAATCTTGTTTTCTTGAATGAAAACAGGCTCAACACACCGTTCGGGACAAAATATGGCTTGGTATTTTATAATATGAAGTGTTTGGAATTTTTTGAGATTGTGAAAATCAGAAAATCGAGAACTAGGATTTGGTCAAATAATACGACCGCTCGAGCGGTTTCCAGGTAGACATCGAGCATTCCTTCTCTACTGAAACCACTCGAGCGCCTTTCGGGGGGACATGGAGCTCTCTCTAAGCAGTTGTCAATATTTTTATTATATCTTTCTCTCCTAATATTCGATTGAGGTAATTCGAAGTTCATCGAAAATCTAACTCACATGGCTACAATTCTTCTAGAAATATTATTTTCTAATTCTAATGTTGTCTATGCAAATGGGTTTTAACCTGTGCAGTACTTGACATTTTTTTGACTTCTAATTGTATCCCATTGATTACATGTGATCTTCCTGACATTTTATGATCTTCCTAAGCTGATGTTGAGTCCTTCCACTCCCAACACCTAACACCTAGACCCTAACTACAAGTCGATTAAATAATATTTTGGACACAGAACTTGCCAACATTTTAGACCTAACAAACTCCCCTTGACATTTTGTGAAAAATTATTTATTTCAAAATTAAACATTGACCACAACCTAATTCGTATCAACCTAAAGACTCAACCCCAAACTACATCTCAATTGCTTGTTGTAAGTGTTTCCTGAAGCATATCGACTCAAACAATACAAGTGTAAAAGTACGAGGAAACTAATAATAAAGCACCTAATTCATATATACAATGCAAGTAAAAACATGTAACACCACTGCATCAATAACTTAGCAACTAAAACATGACACCTGAGATAGCTAAACTAGCAACATATAAATAGCATATCATTATTATACAACATACCAAACACAATATCAATATTAATATTAGAATCCCAAATGTTGCAAGCCAAACATCAAAATACTCAATCTATTACTACTCCTAAAGCAATACTACTAACCCCCTTAAATAAATATACTATCACTCACAATTTTTGTCACGAATAACGAAGAAAAACAATCAACATAATCATGAATAACAGAAAAAGCAATCTAACTAGACAAGTTGACTAACTAGTAAAAGTATGAATGTAGTACTTATGCACAATGATGAAACCTGACCTAGAGATACACATGTACATGTTGATTGAAAAATCGAGAAGCACATATAATGAGAGAATGATGATCTTTTTTTAATTAAACAAATTCACCTTCATGTCATCAATAGCACACATCAGGTGATAACAACAATAGTTATTTGTTTATGTATATAGGTATAAGTTATAAACAATGAACTCTTCCCACACAACTCATTCTAAACTTATATAGAGTACAATATATAAGAGACCAATGTTTGAAAAATGCCACAAATATCCTATAACAAAGATTCAAAACCTTAATTTTGTAAGAAATGACATACATAAGAAATCACTGGTAAATAATATTTTTCTCAAATGAAGAGAGTCAAAGCCAGCACTACTAGAACCTTTTAAACAAAATAGATTGTATTATTTTTATTTTTTTGTTATAACTTTTTCTCCCTGTATTTGTAAGTATACATTTTTTTTTCTTTTTCTTTTCACATCTTATTTGTAGACTTTTCTCGATTTAGCTTTCTAAATGAAATTTTAAACAAGCTTTAGGTCAAAGATACCCAAGTCATATGACTATAGGACATCATGTTTTAGATATCTAACATGCTTAATTACTCAAGTCATAATAAAGACTACGAAAAAAAGCATAAAATGTATCACTTTCACTATTGACATGGGATACAAATATTTTGAAGCTCATTGCTATTTTCTTTTATAGGAATTTACTAGAGCTTAGGTCAGCTAGTTAAAGGTTAATCCATATTCAAAATCACTTCACCACATCGATGACCATTATCTCAAATCTCTCACATGCGGGTCAAGACTCACTCATAAGAGTTTTAGTATGTGCGGTGAATATGATACATGAAAAAATCTATACCAAGTACTCCAAACAAGTCAATGGAAACTTTATTCAATGTTTATTCGTTTTACTATTACTTGATTATAAGATAACATGTTCAATGACATCAAAGTGTTATAACATCAAAAACTTTGTTTTATCTTTTTTTTTTAAATTAAAAAGGATAATGCAAAAAAATAAAAAATAAAAATTAGAGTGTATACATGAATACTTACACACAATGAACTTGCAAATGCATGCACTTAAAAGATCTACTCAAGAAGGTACACATACACTCTTACCTTTAAAAGCAACGTGAGCAATAACGCTATCCAATTCATCACTTTGACATGTGAGTTCACTCTTTAAACCTTCCTAGAAGAAGAGGTTATCTTAGTCAAGTAACTTATCATTTCAGTAAAGAGACTAACTTGATTAGTTAAGAACCTAACATGAGTAGTGATGTCATGTTTGTTGTTCCTAAACAAGAGCTTGTGAAACCTAGGTCATATGTGACTTAACTCATGACAATTGTGACATGTGGGAATAAACATAGGGGCAACTCTATCTTTCAAGTTTTGGACCTTAAGTTGAGGAACCCTATGTTGCACAAATGATCTCTGTCCTAAGACTACTACACTCTTGGTCTTGGTCTTGGTCTTGGTAGAGGCTGGTATAGAGGTTGTTTTAGAAAATGTAGTAACATGAGAACTTGTTTCATCATATCCTAAACTTTCCCTACTATCAGTAGGTTTGTTCAATCCTAGTATGTTGTCAAGTTTCGTAGATCCACTTGAAAAGAAGCAAAGTTATGCATTGGATTTCATTAGATTACCATGAGAGTCTTAATCTTTCTTGACCTTCGACTTATTCACACAACTAGTTTACTCCTCAACTTTGACTGCTAGTCTCTCCTTCTTTAATTCAACATTATACAGGTTTTTTTAAGTGGGCCTATTTAGCTTTTTCTATTTCAGACTCTCCTCAAACAACTAGTCATATGCCTATTTGATATCACCTTCATCTTCTAATTCTTCCTGTAAAGAGTCAGATTACTCTATGTCCTCAACATTCTCTTCCTCATATGTTCATTCTTAACTATAGAACCAAAGGCCATATAGTTCAAACTATCCTCAGAATTGGCATTCTCACTTAGAATATCGGAGATAGACTCTTCATCAGTGTGAGTGACATTTATAGCCTTACCTAGGGTTTTTTTATAACTTCGATACTCAACTCTAATGTAACCAGGGTCACATCCTAATTCTAATAAACTCCATCTTGATAAAAATTCCACCTCAATGACCAAACTTCAAAGATTTTCCACCAGAGTCAAATTATACTACAAGGAATAAATTTCAACTCTTCAACAAAAAACACAAATGAAAATTCTCCATCAAAACATTCAACTAAAAATATTCTCCAAAACTCTGCCACCCAACTAAAGCAAAAGTCAATAATTGAGTATTAACAAAATTTCAAGAATTAAGCTTGGACATCACCAAACAAGGCAGAAATAGGCCCTGAAATATAATCACAAAAAATGAATGCATCAAAAGAAGGATTTTGACTAGAATCAACACCCTTAATCTCATTCAAATCAACAACTAAATTAGTAGAATTGTACTTATGTGGAGTTTTATGACCAAAAATGGGTATATTACTAGCAATTGAATACAATGAAACTGCCGATAATAGTTGCAATGTGGATTTATCCGTAACTTCCAATTTCAACTGAGATGTATTATTCAAAGAAGATCCCAAACTAGACTCCAACAGCACAGAATCCAACTCCAAATCCTCCTGCGTTTTTAAAATATGCTGATTGTTCAAAGATTCTGTATAACACTACAAGATATATCAATGAGATTTTCTATGTCCCATTAACAAAACAAATGCTCATTTTCTAACCTTTAGGACACCACCTTCAACAGTGCACTTGTACCATTTTGAACCAAGAGTACTTAAGGAGATATGATTTCTCTTCAAATCTGGAACGTGTCTTACTTCATCAAATGTTCGAATTGCCCCATCAAACATCTTTATTCTGACTCTACCAATACCAACTATCCGACAAGGTGTATTATTACCGGTTATCATAAAACCTTTTGAAAGTTCTTCATATGTTGAATACAAATTCCGATTAGGGATATGAAAAGTGCAAGCTGTATCAAGAATCTAATTCTCGTCTGATTTGGAAATGTAGCTAGACATAAGCAAAAGATCTCCATCACTATTAGGATTTCTGTAATACTTCCTTTCCTTGAAGTTTTCTGATTGATGATTTACAGTCAATTTTACTTTATTTTGCAACTTATAATAATCGTTTCGCAAGGGTCCCGTTTCTAGTAATAATTACAAAATTTGAAGTAAAATTTTGCCTAGCTCATTGAATGACCACCATCAACAATGAAGCCATCCCCATGAACCTCAGATGCAATAAGATACTTTATCTTCTCATTTGAATATAGAGCATCATAAATTTCTTTGATGGTGAGAGTATCACGACTATATAAAATCGTATCTCTGTAAGACATGTATGAAGCGGGCAATGAACACAATAAAATCAATCTCAAATCTTCTTCACCATATTTGACCTCCAAAGTCTCAAAATCAGCGATAATGTCCTTAAAAGCAACTAGGTAATTCTCAAGAGATGTATCTTTTGTCATAAAATGAGAATATAGACGTTGCTTCATATGCAATTTGCTAGAAAGACTATTCGTCATACATAATTGCTCCAATTTTAACTATAATGCAGAAACTGATTTCTCCTTCAAAATGTTATGATAAATATTATTTGAAAGATGACGATGTATTTGATATAGTGCATTTCGATCCCTCTGTTAATTCTCCCCCAAAGTCCAAGTTGTGGACATCTTGTTAAATCTCAACAATGCATCATCTAAATCCATTTGAGTGAATACTACTTTTATCTTTACATTCAACAAAGAAAATCTTGTATTGTGATCTAGTAGCGAAATATCATACTTCAAAGTTGTTATCACGAAAAATCAAGTTGAACTCTTAACTTGATCAAAACTTCAATCTTCCCAAGAATTTCAAAATCAAAAGCTCTAAAACCAATTTGATAAGAATAAAATTGGAATTGGATTAATCCAATGCCAATTTGTTGGAGAAAACACAAGATTATATGCACAATATTAAATAAAGATCTCAAAACACAAGAACATTATAATTTGCAGAGAATATTTTATTATAATATAGAGAAAAAATACAAATATTTTGTATTTACAATGTTTCTAACTTAATTGAAAATATATTGAAGAGCTAAATATATATAGGGGACGTTCAAAACCCTAAAAGTAGAGTTATTGATGGAAATGAATATTAACACGCCTCAAAAATGTGAAAACGAGTCTGGGCCAAACAACCAGTCACTCGAGTGCCAGGTGGGCGCCAATCAAGTGCCAGCTCTCGGGGCAGAATTGCAACAGTGTTGCTCGAGTGGTAGGCTAGCGAAAGAGAGTTGAAAATTTCTACATGGTCCATATGTTGATCTCTTCAAGTTCAACACAAATTCCAACTCCCAATTGAGCTTCTAAATATAACTTCAACTAGAATTTGTCAAATAAACTTTGGATATGATTCCAAATAGAAAATATGGTTTATTTATTTTTTATTTATTGTACTAGCAAAATAATGAATGTATGTTCCCTTTTTCTCAACCCTAAAAGCTTATTAATAGAAATCTAAGTGGGCTTAGCCAGTCACTTAAATTTGGTCCATAAATTAATTAATTTGGCCCATTAATAAGTAATTCAATTAATTATTTTTATATATGTCCAACACTTGTCAATTAATTAATTAGTAGCATCATTTTTCTTCTTCTATTTTTTATGTGTGACACATTAGGTCCCGATCAAATGTCAAACGGCGTGAATTTAATTAAAATAAGAGAAATTAAACACCCTTTTAATTTATCATTAATTCACTAGATTAATCAATTCACATTCGTCGTCTCAGATTGACATTTAGCAATGTGTCAGAGTAACACATATGACGAGAAATGTCACGTGGTATGACAAAACCATACTTTTTTTACCGTAAAAATATAATTTATTCGTCAATATAATCTCATGAATTACGAGATATGGAAGTGTGTCAATCTCGATTATCATTCATATTTCTCATCCTACTTTTGAGCCGATATAAGTCAAAAACTATTTCTCAATTTACGAGCACAAATTGGCCAAAGATTTTGCTATTAATTTAACTAAACGAAATACATATTATAATCTCTTACTATCTAAAAGTAACAAATCATCTATTGACCATTTACAACTTTCATACGATTCTTGACATATCTGAACGACACTATATTAGCGACTTTTGGGAGAGCAACATCCAACATTATCAAAACATGACCGTCTCCATATAAGACATTATGATGATCTCAAGTCAAATGATCAATTTCACTACCGAACATTAGAGATTAACCACTGACACTCGAATAGTTATTAATGTGGAATCTCCCCAGCGGGTCTCCAATGTTTTGTTTTATAACAAAATGTCCATGTGTCCATTTAAGTGACACAACACTTTAACTCGTGAGATCAGCTACTTACTTCACAAGTAAGAAATACCACACATGATAGTCTTTCCTTAATAACGATATCCGTATCTCGTTATTTTATACGATCGCAGACGATTTAAGATTCAATAATATGTAATTTGTATATCACAATTACAACTCATTGTGATTAACAAATCACCAAAATTTGAATCTACAGATTTTATTATTTAATTTATTAGAACATTAATTCAATTAAATAATAGATCTTACCATAAATATGTATTAATTATATATTAGAAGCGTTTATTGAAAGCCCTAGAATAATTAACCAAGAGGGGGAGTGAATTGGTGTTTAAAACTTTTTCGAAAAATTAATCTAAATTCAAGCAAGTAAAGACTAAATAAATTAATTCAAATAGTAAGCACAAATATAAAAGCAACAAGTAAAAGGGAAAGATGATGCACATGATATAATTATGGAAGTTCGATCCAAAACAATGATCTACGTCCTCTGTTACCAAGCTCTCCGGAACAAGCAAGAGCTTTTCAACTATATTAATTGACTTATGGTGTAATTCAACCATTTACAACGCTTTCGGTGACTTACAAACAAGAAGTACCGATCCTTATACAATGTTGAGTTTTACGGGATTTCAACAAGACCCACGCTATTGAGTTTTACGAAACTCAATATGACCCATACGGTGACTTACAACAAGAAGGAACGATCCTTATACAATGTTGATCTTTAAGGGACTTCAACACAATCCACACTTTATCAAAGTGATTTTACAATGAAATCCCTCTCTTGATAAATAATACAAACAAATTAAGTACTAAGAGAGGCTAACAATTCAATAAATAATAATAAATGATAGCTTAAGTATTAGATAAAAAAACTTTGATGAATATAATAGTCAAAAATTAGATTTAACCAATGAAAGTGTTTCAATGAGAAGATGAAATAATAAATACAATATATGTTCAAAAATTTTCTCAAGAAATATCTCTATTAAAATGGATGATTATAATAAATTAAGTACTAAGAAAGAAATAAGTAACTTTGATGAATTATATGATTTTACAAGTTTAGTTCAATCAATCAAAGTTTCAATAAGAAGAAGAAGAAAAGTTTATGCAATGTAAGTGCAAAAATTTTCTTCAAAAATATTCATCTTTCAATGAATCATTTGTGATAAATTAATTACTAAGAGAGAAATTAGAAATTTTGATGAATATGATATTTACAAGTTTGATTCAATCAAAATTTTAATATAAAGAAGTAGAAAAAATTTATTGCAATATAAGTGCAAATATCTTCTTAAAAAATATATCTTTATTAAAATTGATATAGATAAATAAGTATAAAGAGAAATGAAAAACTTTGATAAAAGAAATAATTCAAAATTTTTGATTTAACAATCAAAATTTTTGTTATGAAAAAATAAATAAATAAATGAAATGAATTTAAAAATGTAATCTCAAAGATGATTTTTCAAATATATTTCTCAAGAAAGCATTCTTATGATGGTTGTAATGAATACAAAGTGAAGTGGTATTTATAGCAATCAAAACGTAAAATTTTCTGTCAAATTGGATGATCGATCCGGTCGATCGCCAATTTTCAAATGACTAATATAACCTTTTGTACAGAAAAATCAGNAGATATGATCTAAGTTCAAGTATTATTTTGAAAGATCAATCTTACTTTTGAAAAAAGGATTTTATGAAATTAACTCTTCGTGCACAAAATGATTTTTGAGTTATTGTCATTCATTACTAAAGATCAAAGTGTTATACCTTTACACATGATCTCGAAAGTCTAGTCTTTGATATTACTTAGAAGTTTCTTTCTTGTAGGCTCTTAAAATCTTGAACTCGATCTTTCTTGACATTTGGCTTTAATGCTTGATTTCGATCTGGACCTTCTTCATGAACCTGATTTGATAGTCTTGCTTTTGATCTTTTAGACTCTCGTCTCGAATGATTTGACTTGAATGCTTAACTTTCACTTTGATCTTCATTTCAAGTCCGATTTATATGTGTTTATTTTGGCAATATTTGATTGTTTTTAACATTGAACTATCATCACTTAAAATTAATAGTCGTTAGAAATAATATTAATCTTATTTGTTATGATCAAAATATTAAATATGAAATCAACCATAGATCAACATTTATATCCAAAGTTGATTGGACTTAGGCATAACATTTACAAATTCTCAATTGTATTAGATTCAATCACTTATATATCTAATATTATAAGAGTCTACATGACGATCATTTTATGCTGCGACAACTCTTTCTGAATGGATCTGCAATTTAATAATTTGGGGAATTCGTTTCTTATCTTACGTCATTTTTTTTGTATTTATCTAATAAGATGATACTGCTTTAACACATGTTGGATTATTGATGAGCCCTTAGATCGTTCGTTTGCATGATGACTCCATTGTTATCACAATACAAAAGTATGTATCAACAATGTTAAGAACTACTCTAAGTTCATTAATAAACTTCTTGATCCTGACCACAATCTTTATTGTTTCTAAAACAATGGTGTATAAGCTTTTGCTATTGAATCAACGGTTATTTCCTGTTTGAAATATTTCCAACACACCCCTTAAAAGTAAATCAATTTCTTGATTGAGATATGCTATCATTCTAGTTTGACTAGAAGTTAGCATCAGTGTATCCATTGACTCTCAGTTCATTTCCTTCATATAAAATTTTGAGAAGATTTTATTTATATAGATTGAGATGAGTTAAGAAATCTTCTAGGTCCATCTCTATAAATCAAGTTGTTTCTCCCATATCTATCATGAAAAAATTATTTGACAACCATAATTTCAACAATTGAAACATGGAGACGTCATTTCCTATTAATAATATGTCTTATACATATAATATTAGGAATGTGACAATGATAACACTATCTTCTTGTAAACACATATTTTTCTCAATTTTTTTATAAAATCAAACGTTTTGACTCCCATCAAATCGAAGATTTCAGCTTCAAAAGCCTTGTTTCAATCCATAAATGGATTGATTAAACTTGTATATCTTGTTGGCTTCTTTGGATTCAAAAATTCAAGTTGTCTCATATACACTTCCTCTTCCAAGTTGTCGTTAAGGAAAACAGTTTTAACATTTGTTTGACATATCTCATAATCATGATATGCAACTATTGCAAGCAAAATTCGAATGAACTTTAGCATGGCTACAGGAGAAAATGTTTCATCAAAGTCAGCACCTTGTCTTTGTTTATAACATTTTGCTATTAGCCTTGGTTGGTATGTATGGATGTTTTCATCCACGTCGACCTTTATCTTGTAAACCCATTTACAACTTATGGGTTTTATCCCATCAGGAGGGTCGACCAAGGTCCAAACCTTATTTTCATACATTGAGTTCATTTCAGATTTCATGTCATCCGGCCATCTCTTTGAGTCAACACTTAACTTTGCTTATGTGTAACTTGTAGGTTTATCATCGTCGATTA
>CAIGRB010141861.1:1376-12579 GCA_903798255.1 Fraxinus quadrangulata | reverse complement strand
GATGGTGAAATGCCTGATTATTTGCTTGCAAAGGATTTGATTTTGCAAGTAAGTTGCAGCACATTTGCTTTCCAAGGATCTTTGATTTTTCTCTCATATGCCAAAAATATTAGGTTTTTTCTTTCCCTTTTTTTTTTAATTGAATTCAGAGAATCTAATTTATCTTTACTTGATTGCTTTACTTGTAGATCATTGGCGAAATATCAGTTGCCGGTGCAACATATAAAGCTATGGAATTTGTTGGTACTACTGTTGAAAGTTTAACAGTAAGAATAATAACCATTTACTGGGTGCAAATAAATTATCCATTCAAGTATTTGAGTCACTAAATGGTTCTCTTTTGGTTCACTAACAAATCTCTGCTTTTCATTGAGAAGATGGAAGAGAGAATGACATTATGCAGCATGGTTGTTGAGGCTGGGGGCAAGAATGGTGTTGTCCCAGCTGATAATACCACATATAAGTATCTCGAGGTACTTTGCTGAGTCACCAATTCCATCAAATGCACCTTTATGCGTGTGCACACATGTTCATACACTAAAGTAAAGACATACATAAGCCTAGGAAATAATGTTTTGGCTAACCATATATTCATTTCACGTGTCAGGACAAGACAAATTTGCCGTATGAGCCAGTTTATAGTGATGGACAAGCAAGGTAGTTTATAATCTGAGTTTCTCGTCCTAGTAATTTCTTACTGTAAATATTAGGAGGTATTTTCATATCTCATATGGCCTTTCTGTTCAGTTCTTTCTTCCTTTTTCCTCTTTTCTTTTAATTATAGCGACAAATTTTTTCGATAGGTTTGTGGCTGAAACTTTCTACTAGAAGCAAACTATGTTGATATAAGATATGCCTGATTATCATGGGTCACTATGCAATACAACTAAATTCTGATTATTGATAGTGGTCTCAGTTTCATTTCCTACATTTTTTTGCTTTAGTATACTTTCCAGAATTGTTTTCTTATTTTTCCGGGTAAGGCTTCCCAGGTGATACTTTTGATGTGATAAAGTGATGAATGTTTCTTGAGTGGAAACCACGTCACTAAGTCGATAAAAAATTATGAACTTCACTGGCTTAGATGGGTAGGTAAATTTGGAATCAATTCTAGCGGGCAGCAACCATTGCCAGATTCTCTCATGATAAATGTCAGCTCTACATATGAGTGATGTCTATAGTAAATCTTTTCGAACTGATGATATTATTTAACTTTCTACAACATATTAAATATGAAGTGCTGGATGGCTTCATTCATTATTTTACATAACTATATGTTTTGTTCTGTCAGGAAGTGATAATAGTGCATTTTGTGGTATCAAAAGGTTGATCAGTTGATTAGAGTTTTATTTACACCTTAGTTTGAGGAAAATATCCTTGTTCTTCCTGCATTAGTCAGCACGTTCAGTTTCGATTCTTAGTCTTCACAGTTAAAAAATTTCTAGTCTTTTGGTATATAGATTTTTTTTTCTTATTTCAAGATTATATCAAATATTAAAGTTTGCAGTTCATTCAAATAATATATGTCACCATTCATTGTTTGTCACTAACATGATATCCTTGCTCATTAAATATGATTTCATTTATTGTTAGATTCCTTCAAGAGTACAGATTCGATGTCTCAAAGTTGGAGCCTTTGGTGGCTAAGGTGAGGTTTACAAGTGACTTTGAGCTCTTACAGTTCAAAAGACCACTAGGATTTTTTTATTTAGATACTTTTTACTGTTCCCAATTGTTTTATAAATGCATACATAATAAAGCTTCGGTATGTAGTTTTTTGTGTGGAAGTGTACAAGAAAGATGATATTCTATAATCTCGTTGAGCTATTGATTTGATCTCATTCTCATGTAGCTTAACTCAGTAAAATGAGGTTAATGTATCTGTTATGAGTATTTGAGTGCTGTATAAATGATCAAACACGTTTTCTGATTTCTCAGCCTCATTCTCCTGATAATCGAGCTTTGGCTAGAGAATGCAAAGATGTGAAAATTGACAGAGTATATATTGGATCTTGCACTGGTGGAAAAACAGAGGATTTCATGGCTGCTGCCAAAGTTTTCCTTGCTTCTGTAAGAAATGCTTTTTTCTAAAATATATTTCCTTTTTGTTGGATAAGGTTACCAGCCGAAACTATTTTCTTTCTTTAAATTGGGACTGGCTTCTGTGAACAATAAAATATAAAGGATAATAAGCCTTTTTTTCCGATCACGATGTTAACATGTCATGCATATTGTATTTATGTAGATGTTTGATTTTTTTTTTTTTTTTTTTTTTTGGCCCCGTCCTAGTGAGTTTCCCTTCATAAATATTTTCACTTGACAGACTAAGGTCAACGTCATCTCTCTGTGGATATAAACTCCTCTTAGTGATCATATCAAAATGTGACAGTCACTAGGGTTTCTATTAGTACGTAAATTCATCAAATACTCAAGCCGTTCGTGGTATCATATGAACTTCCATGCATAACAACAGGAATGTGGTACAGTTTTGAGTCTAAAATTCACATTGATTAAATCTTCATTTATGGGAATATGAACAAACATTGGGAGTAAGGTAGGTGGTGGTGATAGGGCCAGACCTTCATGTATGAGAACTGGGCTATAATCCAGCATAAAGTATAGGTTTTTTCCTTTTCAGCAACACAAAATTGGCCCTATATATGTATTTTTTTTATTTATAAAATTGGCTTAATAAAATATTTAGCCCACCTCAAAAGTTCATTGTTAGTCCAACACTTAATTTTAGCCAGCCTAACATTGAGTTCTAGTTCTTCCCCTAATGTTGACGGTGTTCTATGTTATCTAGTGCTTCAAAAGATACTCAATTCCAATAAAAGTAGTTATACAAAAAAAATTGGATTTGGGTTTTGTATATGCTCAATATGAACTGTTGGACATCTATCTGACTCACTCGTTTGAGACTCGAGTATTGTGTTTGACAAGGGTTTACTTCACCATTTTAGTAGAGGCATTGTAACACGAGACATTTCCTTTCCTTGTTGACAAAATAAACAGTACCAACTTGGCTTGAATTTTTTTTTTTTTTTTTTTTAAGCTAAAGCTTAATTTCAAATATGCAGGGGAAGAAGGTCAAAGTTCCAACATTCCTTGTTCCAGCTACGCAAAAGGTATTGCCTAGTCCTTTTTCTTCTAAATTTATGTTCCATTATTTTTTAAAATATTGTAAATGAAATCGAACAAGGCATGCTTGTAATCTGACTTGGTGTATAATTATTTCTTAGGTCTGGATGGACGTATATAGCCTTCCAGTGCCAGGATCGGGTGGGAAAACATGCTCGCAGATATTTGAAGAAGCTGGATGTGACACACCTGCTAGTCCGGGTTGCGGTGCTTGTTTGGGTGGACCCCGGGATACTTACGCACGCATGAATGAACCTCAGGCAAGTTATCCATATCTATTCTGCAAGGATTTTATATGGTCCTTTAACAATCATATGCTAATATGATTTAATCTCTAAATGTCATCGCTTCCATATTCGTGTGTTGCTTTTTACATACTGCAGTATACTGGATAAGGGTGTTCTTGTTTCTTTATTTTCATGTGGTTATCCTAATTTGTGTGAATAGAGATAAATGATCATGGTTCTACATGAGTATCATTCTTCTCTTCATATAGTAATATTCTGTTTGATAATCTACAGGTCTGTGTTTCAACGACAAATAGGAACTTCCCGGGTCGTATGGGCCATAAAGAAGGACAGATTTATCTAGCTTCTCCTTATACAGCTGCAGCATCAGCATTGACTGGCTTTGTGACTGACCCAAGAGAGTTTTTGCAGTAAGGTCTTCAATCCATGTCATCATTATGTATATCTAATTTGCAATAAGGACTTATCAAGCTGAACCACCTTGGATTTTGACCTTAGTTGAAACATTGGCTTGTCACAATCTGTTAAATTATTTAATATTACTCTATGAGTTTTCTCAACTGATATTCAAGTAATTTAGACAGAAACAAGTTTTAGTCCTCTATTACTATGTTGTAACATGTAATACTGCAATGAGAATGTCAAACGAGTCTTTGATGCATTAGATCTTCTGTCATGCTGTTAACAAAAAGGGGTCGTGGCTCAATAAACAGGTTGGAAACATCCGTGTGATGTTGCCTGTCTCATATTGTGAGACATTATTTGAAATTTAGGCTCAACTTTCAAATGTAATGTAAACATAAACTTTAGATAATAGTACTCAAGCTTCTTCTAAGAAGTTAAGAGAAGCCTTTCTGATTGTACATGCCCTGGTGTTATCCTCTTTGTACTGGTTTTTCGAAGTGGAAATTCCCACTAATCTGTGTCTCATATCAAATATTGTCTTAAGCCATTTGGTCTCCCAATTGTGGGAATATTTTGGGATGATGTTGAGTCATATTGCAAATTATGTGGACAGTAAGGTCTAGCATCATAAATTGCGTGTTAAATATACTCTCCTCCATTTCTTTGGCTACAATTTAAGAGGTATGAATCAATTTGTAGGTGATTGTAGATTAGAGTCATTTTTTGATAGGTACATTTGTAGTAGTTAGAGGAGATGGTTAGCTTTATGACAAGTCATTCCAAGGGTAATGATGTTTCTAATCATTAGATTAGAATTAACATTTTGGTGGCCATTTTTTTTCCCAAAAGAATGAATTTTTTACATCACATCAACACTATTTGCTACAGTGACCATGTTGTGATTTCAAATTGAATCTATTCTACTTTTCCATTTTTGCCCTTCTACCCTCTTTTCCACTTTCACAACTACAATAAAATAAAGAACTTGGTTTTCCATTTGTGTCCAACAGCTGACTTGTACGGAAAGACGTGGAAAATTCTTTTTGGCCGCTTTGAAAGGCATGCACATCTCGGTAATGACAACATTGTTCATTAATTGGCTTTAAATAAACATGAATTTCACCGTACAAAAGGGAAAATTATTAAGGTCAACATATGCATCGAATTGTTTTTTTTACGTTCGAACAACACTAACAGGTGTAAAATGTTACATTCCGTAAAAATTACATCGGCATTATTGTTGTGCCATATAATAGCGAAGTCTGTCTCACTCACTTTGTTGTATTTCAGCGTGCATTTCATCTTTAGCATTAGGTAGCTCCACCTCGGACACATCACCATCTGTTTCTTCTCTAATAAATGTCTAGTTCACAATTCTAGAACAACGTAAAAAATTATGAATATCCATCGTTGCAACAGAAGCAACAACTTGGGTTTGAAATGAATAGCTAGCATACGATTAAGGATTTGTCATCTTTACTTTCACACACCAAATGCACGTTCAGTGACGTTTCTGCACGACGAGTGTGTAGTTAAACCTCTCACAAGCATTTCAAAAATGGCGAGACGCCCTATTCCATCATTGCGGAATTTTTGAAAATGGTACAATATATCTGATCCCTGGTAAGTGGCCATATATCTTCGTCGATGAGCAAATCTGAAGTCAACCAAATAATACTTACCCAGCGCTGTTAATGGGAAATGAATTTCTGAACTATATATAGCATGAGCTAGTATTCAAGCATCGTGCGTATTCCCGATAGTGCCAGCAAGCACGAACGTGAAACACAAATTAAAATCACATGCGACCAACACATTTTGTGTCGACACTCCTTTTCGGCCTATAAAATTCACTTGCTCGTGACGCGGTAGCACAGCTTTCACATGCGTTTCATCAATAGCACCAATGCAATCCTAAAACGAGGGATGTTTAGTCGGGTCCGACCTGTGGTGGTCTTCGCCCTCGTTGTAGTTTGGTCTTGGTTGTATGAGACGTGCCGATAACGCAACGACGACACGGAGAACCTCTTTGAAGTAATGGAATACTATTTGCAATGAATGATTGAAAATCATTGTCACTTGCCGGTATCCCTTTTCATGTGCTAATATGCACAAGAACATTCCAACTTGTTCGTAGATATCTTACCCTCTGGCTACTGCGTAAGCCGTATTCGTCACGCAGAATATGTGCAAAGTGTCGTAGTAGTTGTGGATACATTCAAAATTCTTGATAACACATGTTTGTTCTCTTCCATTTGGTTCCTTCATAAATATGTAGCCATTTCTTAACAAAGAAAATCGTCGAATACGACACCGTTGTTTGCAATAGTAGTTACTCTCGTTGCTTACTGGGATTCTACAATACATAACCCATGTTGTGACGTCATCAGCCAGTGGCTAAAAATCTTATCATCATCAACTTCTTCTTTCTCGTCAAAGCCCGATAAAAGCACACAATTGAAGTTCAGATCATTCATCGTGTAATTGAAGACTAACAAATGTTTGCAATAGCAGTTGTGCGGAAGAAGAGAAAAAATGTGTGTCAAGTACAAAGTTGTGTTACTAACCTAGCAAGTTCACAATTCATTACTCTTGTGTCCAATGAACTAATTTATAAAAGAATATACAAATTTAAAACGTGTTTTCTTTGATTGAAGACACTACAATGCAAGTTGTACCAAAAAGTTTGAAAAGAAAGGTTGCACGTACTTTGCGGACATGTGAAACTTTTTTTTCTTGTTCCGACGTATGTCCTAAAAAAGCTACGTTGCTTGCAAGAGTTGTCCATAATGCATGCACTCAGTGTGCTCCGAAATCAACTAATACATTTGAAAAGAAACCTCAATAACATAATCACGTTAGAGACAGAACATGATGTTACAAGCCAAGGGTAAAGGTACACTAACAACTTTAATTGTCCACACGAAGTACAAAGAAAAAAAACGAAAACACAGATGCTGGAGTTGGTTGTCACACAAATTAATGGAGAGACTTGTTACGCTTGATAAGTGTATTTTGTACACTTATTTAGGTCATTAAATTAGAGTATTTGTTAGTGATATATGGATGAAATATGACTTAATTTTGTGTTAATTATGTTTTTTAGGTTGAATTCAATGCAAATTGGTGGATTTGGAAGAAAGAAATTAAAAACGTGTGAAAACAAAGGAAATTCAAAGTTTGAGAACCAACGTGTAAACATCAAACAATTGATTCGAAGTACAAGACGAAGATTGAAGATCATATAGGATCAATTGGATACAATTGGAGGTCAAATGAGTGAAATATAGTGGAAGTATTTTCACAAATCAATTTCCAGCCGAAAAAGTTAACTCCGAATTTTTAGCCTCAACGTGAGACCCATTTTTCGGATAGTAAACGTTCGAATTGAAACAATAGTATCTCTAGAAGAATTGTAGCCCTTACGTTCGAATTGAAACAATAGTATTTCTAGAAGAATTGTAGCCCTTTGAATTACCTTTCCAACGCATTTTGAATCAACTCAATCGGATACCTGTAGAGAAAGATATGTCTAAAATACCGAAAGCTATTCAGAGACAAACTTATGCTCACACAGGCAATTCATGGGGCGCGCGGGCCTATTTTTCCCAACCTGAAAGCCATTTGGTACTACGGTGCTCGCGCACAGGCCATTTCAAGTCCTGAACGGCCCAATTTTCTTGTTTTATCAAAATTCTTATAAAAATCAAATTTAACATATTTCTTGGGAGGAAAGCGGATTGAACGACACCGAACATATTAGATCATATTTTTCACCACGAGGAAGAGGCTGTCACAAGATTCAAAGGCAATTAACACAAGAGATTGAAAATTCAAAATCTGGGTTGAAGATGAACGGAGAAGAAATTTATTTTCACTTTCAATTCATTGTTTTTCTTTCCGGGTGAAGTTTTTCCAAATCTTTTTGTGTGATTTATATAACAATATGTTAGGCTAATTATTTTCATGTATTTTTATTATTTAATTTTAATTCAAGACAAGTAGTTAGTTAATTTTTTAGTTTTCTTCATTAATCTTGCATAAATGATTTTATTATTTGATTTTTTGAGCACCAATTAAATATATAGTTGCTTGTTGTAGTGTTGGAGGTTCACAATAGGTCTAGAACATTGCTTGATTAACATGCGTGCGATAAATATTAGGAATAATATTTATCACGTATACAATTTTTGAGATAATCTAAACTTTAAAACGTTCTATTCATTCGAATTCGAACTAGGAATAGATTCGGATCGTGATTAGAATAGATTTAATTTGTCTTAAAAAAAGAATTATACAATAAATTTATCAATTGTCAAGAATGCATGAATGATACTAACTACACAATTGAAAATTGAAATAGATAAGAATAGGTGGATTTGTAATCCAATAAATTCATTCCATATAAATACAAAACTCGAATTTTACAAATTTTCATAGAATAATTTAGAATAATTTTATCAACCACAATTCTATTTTGTTTGCTCACATTGAATCTGAATAAAAACTAATACACTTGATTAAAATTTATTCCATATGGGATGACAACTCTTAACTCATCATGTATTATTTGTTAACGATCTTGTACACTTGCGGCTTTTATCCGAACAAAGCTCATTAAACTACCACTCAATCCACTCAAATTCTTCATCTATGTTTTGCATAACGCCGTACAGGCGTAAAAGTACGAGGGTGTGTGTCGCTTAAGCCTTCTAGTTGCAAGTAATTCTTCTACACGGGCAACTCTAGCATTCTTACCCAGCTCCATAATGGTATTTATCTTCACCGCCACTACCTCGATGGTACTGTTTGCCCGATCAACAAAAAATGACAACTCTTGAGCAGAGACTTTCTTTTTCTTCCCTTTTTTGCGTACTCATTGCCAACTTCCTCTTTTCGCCTCTTCTGTCATTGGAAATGTTCATGCTTGAAGTACAATTTTCTTCGTCTCCCTCATCACTCGAACTAGTACTCTTCCCATCGACAAGGATTGCATCCTTTTGGTCTTCCACTGTACTGTCTTCAAACAAATCGAAGCCCGTACGACATAACTTTGTTGGGGTCGTTGCGTACTTGTCACCATCATAGCTATTGCCGAAAAGCTGATGCTATCGGATGTAGATCTCACTAACGTCTTTTTCTTTAAAATCTTGTTCTCCTACAATAACAGTTTCACAATTATTCAAATTCAAGCGGAAACGTTACATCGTCACAGACACAGCACAAAAACAGAGAATCACTGATTTAACCCACGACAAAAGCAAGTTACACCAGATAAAACATTTTCAACTTAAGTCCCAAGAGCACAAGTGTCAAGGGAACCCACAAGAGTGATTACATGAAATAGTGGGAACTTACTGCAAAATTGGCAATGCTCAAACGATTATCCATCTTCTAAGCTTAATAGTGGTCCAAACTATACAGGTTATATTATGATTAGAATACAAGCAAAGTTGAATTTCGTTTTGGACAATTCATTGTACCACTCAGAATAGATTTACAAGCCCATTTAAATATGGCCCTCTCTGGAAGGCAAATGGAATTCACCAAGGCAATAAGGATGTATTCTACGTCTCTAAACAACTGAAATGATTCTCTGAAGCAAATTTCTCGACTAGGCATATAAGACTTTATTCCCATATGATGGCATTCCTAGTATCTCCAAAGTCTGGAATCCCCACTGTGTTTCATGCAATCAGCTTTAGTGCAAAGCTAAACCATCTTGATTTGATAAATTCTCGTAATCAGGTTCAGCTCCAAACTAATAAACCATAATGCTTATACTTCCCTTGCCAAGCTTATAAGTTAAATAGCCCTAAAATTTTCATCTTATAATTTGTACCATAAAAAATTTATCTTGCATTTTGAAGAGCCCCATATTTCCATCATACAGTTACAAAGCACAAATTTAAACAAACGTAAACATATTCAATCAACAAAAATGAACTCAAGTATACAACACAATGAACATGAGAAATTTAATTTCCAACAGCAAGTCGGCCATCGTACTTTAATTTTGCGGGTCCTCCTATTCCTCTGATGCTATGATCCAGCCCTCCGATAGATTGTATTCGATCCTGATACAAGCCAACAATTCGGTGAGACGCTTGTGTTCTCGACGCATTGCATCCCGGTGGTTGCGAAGTTGAAGTTTGCTCCAATTGTGGTCGAAGATGGAGTTGAACAGCGTGATAACACATTCCCAGCCCTGTTTCGTGAAGCACTTGCCATGTCAATGACCTTCGACAATGGCATTTTCACATGCCGTTATAAATGTTCGCCTCTCTGCATCTCTCACTCTCACATTTTTTTGAAGGCTTCAGCGTTTGGGTACTGTTCGGCAGCGATTGACGAATAAGGACTACAAACCTTACCCATCTACGAGATTACGAAATGGAGGTTAAAACAAAAAAATAACCTACAAAACGCGGTAGCAGCGAAGGTTCCTAATTTTCACCTGATTGTAGAATGGGTCCATGGGTTGGGAGAATAGGTTGAAAAGGCAGTGGTAGTGAGATTGCAGTTGGACTGGCCAACTTTATGGGAGGTGTTTCGCACAAAAATCACTAACAATTAAAAGAAAATTCAGACAATCGTGTAAGGAACAAACCTCTCGAGACAAAGTCCTAACAATGGGTGTTTTATTTATGAAGAGTACGATTTACAAGAAACAAAAAGCCTCCAAATGGCATAAGCACACAAGTAAATTGAAAGCTTTAACGAGAGAAATAAAAGAATGAAATTACATAATTCTCTGTTCGAGAATTGATTGATCGGGTCCTTCCTTCTATGTCTTCTTTCTCTTTTATACTCCTTTTGACAGTTTTCCTTGTAAAACCGTTTGGAAACTGTTTATCGCCCTATAACTACCTACTTTCTTCATGATGGATGACTTGTCAAGGAACTACCACTTTAACCGCTGCCATTATTCCAACTATTTAACTGCTTGTAACCGGGATTCTTGGATCGTGGGATAAACCGTTTTAATAAATCGCCCGTCGTTTTAAATAATAATAAGACATTATCCTTATCCAGATCTTGAGCGTCTCACAAGTTTGAGCGACGAGTGTTCTTTGTCACTTGGGCGTCTTGCAGGCTTGAGCGACAACATGCCTCCACTATTTGGGCGTATCTCAGGCTTGGACGATGATGGGCTTCCATTGCATAACTCCGTCTTGGACTTCCACATGGTTTTATTTGAATCTATCCTTTGAATTTTTTAGCTGGGCTTCACTCTATGGGCCATTTAATTTGGCCTTATTATTTTTGTATGTTAACAATTATCCCCCCCCCCCTAATATGGCAAAATTAATATTCGATTATTAATCTTCTGCCATATTCATCTTTTATGTTTTCCCGCGATACTTGGAATCTGAGAAAGGCGGCGAATCCCAATCATTATCTTGTTT
>CAIGRB010141859.1:42330-63955 GCA_903798255.1 Fraxinus quadrangulata | reverse complement strand
TTTTGTATAAACAAACTTTAAATCTGATTTTTTTAATTGGAATTTAAAAAAATCTGGTTTCATGTACTTTCCACCTTTTACTTTAGCACTTGTTCAAGTTCTATTTTATTCGAAATATATTTTTCTTTCTTTTTCTTTTCAAGCACATTTTTCAATAAAGTAATATTATGCGTAAATCTAAAAAAAAATTTCTTTTTTAACCACACTTTTTAAAAAATCACTATTACAAAATAATTTTTTTTCCAAAATTTGATCTTAATGGAGTCCAAACAAGGGCATAGTAAAAAAGTTTTATAAAAATTCATCTAATCACTTGACTCATTAAAATAATATAAATAGCCTCCTTATAATCATACAATTAGTTAACCCATCATTACCTATCATCAATTAAATCATATTAAATTTATATCAAATCCCCATATTCATCCACAAAAAGTCTCACTCCACCAAAAAAATTTCTATTACGAATTAACTTCTTTCATTCATCATCCATTCGTCTTCCTTCATCTCCTTCCAAATAATTCCTCTAATTCCTTTCCTTAATTTCATCCAAATAAGTCAAACAATTAGTTGAGCAAAACGTTTCATTACTCACACAATTTATACTATGAACGCTGTTTACTTATCAAACTTTAAATTGCTTCCAAATTTTCATTCATCTTTGAGACGTTGTACTATATCCATCATTCGTCAGATTCAGTTCCATGTTGACGTGTCGCACAGAAATCCCCTCGACAAGTTACAACCATTAAAAAAAGTACAACTCAACTCACCATAAGCTTCTTTAAGCCCTAATTGCCGGTCCCCAATTTTAGCCTAAAAAAAGTCTAGCTCCCAATTCACTTATCTTACCCATGTACAATTAAATTGTATATTGAAACAAGATCGTTTGTCAAGAAGGACGCGATAAGCTACTACTTATAAAGTCACATTCCCCAATTATAACATTTGCGTAGCGTCTCTTTAATCCCAATTGTGAGTTTGATGATTTAAATGAGTTGTAATTTTTTTAACGATCATAGCTTACAACGTGAGATTTCCATACAACACATCAGCAACGAGGAAAACATAATTCGACAAATGATGGATGTAACATCTCGT
The DNA here is from genome assembly GCA_903798255.1 of Fraxinus quadrangulata. NCBI lineage: Eukaryota > Viridiplantae > Streptophyta > Magnoliopsida > Lamiales > Oleaceae > Fraxinus > Fraxinus quadrangulata. Next base: position 62,854 of record CAIGRB010141859.1, on the reverse strand, counting down.
GGATGAGTGATTATTGTGAAGCAATTTTGAATTTACTGAGTAAATTGTGACCACAATATAAGTTGGATGAGCAATGAAACATTTTATTTGGATAATTTGGTTGAATTATAATATTTTTAAACGATTGTAACTTGTCATATGGACGTTTGCGAGGCACGCAGTTCAATGGTCAATTTCAAATGAAAAATGCTTATTATACATCATCATTTACAAATTCTTTTACAAATTGATGAAGTGAAGATAAATTGAATTAAAACTGTCAAAATCTTTTTACCATTATATGGTTGTGATTAGGTAACATGGGTTAATGACAAATTTTATTTTTATTTAGTTAGTCAAATGTCGACAAATTATTTATTAATAAACAAATATATAAGTTGTGATGTATACATAGAATAATCGTTTCAAATTAAGTTAGGGCCAGTTTGATCATCATTATTTTCAAAATATCATTATTATTTTCAAAAAATGATATTTTGAATAGTGATTTTTTAGAGAATACGTTATCAAAAAGTAGGAATTTTTTTTTTAATTTATGTGTAAAATATTTTATTTTGTGAATGTGTAGTTGAAAAAGCGCATGAATTAAAGAATTTTGTTTAGAAGAAACAACAGTGGCTTAAAGTTCAGTATCTATAAAATTAACTCACGGATATTGTTGACTTATGAGAAGTCCAATGAGTGCCGAACAGACTCGAAGTCTCAACAGGCAAGCAAGAAGCCCTCAACAACATTCTGTCTGCTAAATATGCCGATAAGCGCAACGATGGTGGGAGCCCTGCTGGGACTGGGTACCCAGATGTACTCCAATGCCCTTCGCAAGCTTCCTTACATGCGCCGTTAGCACCCTCGCTTTCCCTATTATCGTTATTATAGGAACTGTATAGGGACTAATGCGATTGATTTCAAAAAAAATTGCAGATCCATGGGAGCATTTGCTGGGAATGGGGCTGGGCGCGGTCTTTGCTAATCAGATGGTGAAGTGGGACGCCAAATCCCAGGAAGATCTCGACAAGTTACTCCTGAAGGCCAAACAAGCCAATGAACGCCGCTACTTTGGTACCTATTTGTTTTTTCTGAGTTTAACTCTCCTGCAATTCGTAATTGGATAGGGTTTATGGATATATCTGAAACCCTTTTATTTTTTTTCTTTCAATTTTCCTTCTCATTCTTAAAGCCTGTTTGGGAAGTGTTTATATTATAAATAAATAGAAACGAGTGATGGATAAGCTTTGGATAATGCTTGTGCGTCCGTCGAAATGCATGGATAAAAAAATTGATACAAGTGTTTATAAACATGAGCCAAACATAGGCTTAGAGTGTTTATAGCAATTATTTTGCGCACAACTTCTTGCAATTACTGTGTATATAATCTGGTCATGATTTGTGAAATTTGGGTGGCAGAAATGTGTACTTTTTTCTGATGTCTAATGTCTTTGACGTAAAGTTGGCCCTTTTGCCAATTGAGAAGTTGTGTTATTAACCTCTTGTTATTAGCCTGTCTTCCTCTAAGGAAGGCATAATTTTGACACCCAATGTGCTTTGGAGAAGATTAAACTTTCAGGTTCCAAGCAAAATGATAGCTTTTTATGGTCGAATTGCCTAAATTTTACCATTGGTCTTATCCTTATATTGGTATATACTTTTTTACGCATAGTTTAATTTGATGTACAGGGGCCAAAAGCTGAGAAAAAGTAGCAACCATTTAAATTTCCCATTAGCATTCACAATCTGTGAATGCAGGGCATTCCCTTATTTATCTTACATTGTGGTTCTTTACTTACGGCATCTTTGTTGAAGGGATGATGCATATGCACATGCATATAGAGAGGTGGTGGTGTTAGGAAAAAGTTGGTGCTGTTAAAGAGAGTGGGAAAAGTGCTGCTGTCACCTTCCTCTATGTGGAGAGAGGGTAAAATGTGGTGGTCATTGTTGACATCTAAATGATGATTAACAAATTCATGTCACATAGCCAGGTTTTCCCTCATAGCCAGGTTTTCCCCTCCTAAATTCACTGTTTAGCTGCTCAATAGGGAGCAAGAAGAGAAATGGTTATTTGGGATGAAGCTATTCAAATTCAGCATAGCATTCTTTATTCCTGGCACGCTTATTTATAAATTTCTATGCAGACCTTTGGGTAAATGGGTCTTTTTAGTTGGCAGCATGTGGCAGTCATCGATTGACTGACTTCTAGCTGATTCTATTGTCTGCTCATATTTTATTCACCAGCTTAATCCTTACGTTTTTGTTCAAGTATATTGGCTCACATTTATGTATTTAAGGTCGCTTATGAGGTTTCTCCCTTGTGAGTGCTTTTAGCTCATTTTAAGTCCGCATATACTTTTTGACTTCTTCAAAATGTTAGTTTAGATACACTAGTTGAATATTTCATATATAACAGTAATTTTGCAGCCGCTTTAGGATTATCCAGTTGGGTGAAACAGGTGAGCTCCATTGAGAACCTGTTCTGTGCTCCAACAGTAGTGAAGCTGAATCCTTTTTGGATCATTGTTTGATATATTTTTGTCTATTATTTTACTGTGAGGAAGAAGACGAGGCTAGAACTTGTATTATAGATAGTAGAAAAGTGAAATTCGCTCTTCCATGCAATGTTTAAAATGGCTTAATCTGGTACAAGTCGTTTTTAAGACATTATGAGGCGTAAGTCTTACCTTAAACCAAAAAAATGTTCTATTAAAATGGAAATTAAGCACATTACAAATCATAAACATTTTTTAGAGTTCAAATAGAACAATTTGAAGTATGCAAACAATTTTTTTTTTTTAAAAAAAAATCTATGGGTTATTGCAAAAGTGGGTTAATTGGAATTTTTGAAGTTGTGGGCTCACACCTAAAGCAAATAAAGAAGAAAATTAAGGAGCGCTCTCTTCACAAGCCACGAGGTGCTGCTATGCCTTCAAAAACTACGTTAGAATCAGTACCCTGAAGCATTTCCTATTCGCCTCGTCTAAGATAGTCCTCAATTTCGATTTTTTAAAATCATGCTCCAATATATAATTTGATTAGGCTAGGGAATCTCTAATTCCTAAGATGTATGTTAGTTAGGGGCTGGGAAAACTTCTGCTGATAGTATGTAGCAATTCAAGAACTACACTAAAATGAACTTCATATTTTCTTGTTTTTTCGCCCACCCTCGCTATCTGCTTTCTCAAGCAGCAATTGATGCTGAATAGGATTAAGTTCAGTTGGTATGTGGCTGGAATTGGGCAATGGTGAGACTTTTGTTTGTTGTGTCTTAGGAAGTCTTTTCCCTTTCTTATATCTTTACCCTTAATAATTTGGGTAGTCCGGAAGTTAGCGCAGTAGATATGGGCTTTTTTGTCCTAACTAGTAAATAACTATTGAGATTCATGGCCTTGTCGATGCAGATGTCTCATTGAGAGAAGTTAAAGAAAATAGAACAAAGAAATAGAGAAGAAAGAAGAAGAAATAGAAGAAGACAAGGTAGAAAATTAGAGAGGAGAGGAGAAGAAATTAGGAGGAAAATCTGTATAACTTGTATTCAATAATAATGTCAAAAATTAACTTGACAATCTAGGTATCCTTTAAAGAACAAAGCAGTTAAATCCAAGGGGATTTCCATGGTTTTAAATATTCAATTGAAGTCTACCTCAGAGTTGAGCATCCTAACAATTGTGAGCGATTTTTAGAGGCGTACGCCTCAACTATGCGAGGCACACGCCTCACCTCACTGCTTTAAGGCATGTGGCCCACAGAACATAACAATTCTGATACACCTATTTTGAGAATATTCCACTTCCCACTTGAATAAAATATTATAATTGTGTTTGTTATAGACCGACTTTGGGAATAGTCTACTGCTCCACCAACTAAAATATTAGTTTCTTTGTAGATTTTTTTTTTTTTTTTAAAATATATTTTTTTTTTTTTATTTTTTTTTTTTTTTTTTTGTTTCTACACTTTAAATTGTTCTATTATGAATTTTGATGATTATTTATGATGTATTATGAACTTATTTTATATTTTACCCACTGCTTGATAAAGATTCTTTAAATCTCATTTTTTCCTCAAACTCATTGTCAACCACATACTTAGTAAAATAATTTTGCATGCGGACCTATAAACTTTCCCTACTTTTTAACCACCCATTTTCTAAAAAGTTTACATTTCACAAAATCTATTATGTAAAAATCTACATTAAACAAGCTCTTAATAATATAGTCATTTTCTTAGTTTACAGGTGAGGCTTATGCCTCTCGCCTCATGAGGAAAAAGGTCTTATTGCTCGATTATACCTTTTTAAACATTTGAGACTTCTAATAAATAACAACGATAAAAATTATAAAATCCTATAAAAAAATAATAATGCAATCTAGTCAAATTGAAAGTCTATTTCTTCACCTTGTTTTGCTTGGAATAGACTTCTAATCTTTTTTGATCACGTGTTGCTCCGTATTCTGTATTTGTGCCATAACAAAGGATAGTGACACTCATGAACAGTGGAGACCAGCTTTCTGAATTTACCCCTTTGTTTACTTTTTCTAGCTCGTAAGCAAGGGTGGAGCCGCTAAAGGTCCAGTGGAGTCCACTGCCTCCACTGAACTTTGAGCAGAAAATCTTACTACAGGTGTATATATATGTATATATACATATAGAGAGAGGGAGGGAGGAATAATAATTGGTAATTAGGGATTTGGGATGGGATTTCATGTTGTTGATTGTCTCGGTAGTGGAGGGTTTAAAGTGGGGATAGTAGATTTTAAACTTGTATATTTTGTTACAAATTTTCTTAAAATTTTACCTACTTAAATATATGTTATTATTTTTCTTAACAATTAGGCAAAGTCTCAATTTCTACAAAATTTAAGCTAGTTATCAAACTGAATTAAATAATTAATTAATGATTTTGTCATGTAGTTTGATCTCGGTTCAATTTTTGATTCTTTGACCCTTTATCTCTTCTCAGTCAATATCGAAGTTGAGTTAAAAAACGTTGTTTCTTGTTGCTTTTGGTGCCTCTTGTTTTAATTCTTAAACAATGACCGTCTATAGAGTTATCCCATCTACAAATAAAAGTTGGTATTTGCTGAATTTTTGGAAAGATTTTTTTTTTTGCTTTTGAAATTTGTTAGTTTCTCTTTTGTTTGCCTCCACAATCCATTAAATTAACTCCAATTTTTTTTTTTTTTTTATCTTTATCTTTGTCTCTCTCTCAATATATACCCGAATATTGTTGCTTCAAATATGAGAAAATTTCTTCAAACTGTGTCTCCACCTCTACTAGAATAGCAAAATCTCTGTTAGATGAGTGTCGACTCCATCCCCTCTCATTTCGTGGCTCAGCTCCTGCTCGTAAGTTTTGTAGGTAATACTTGTTAAAAAAACCTTATTTTCCTTAGTCACTCTCTGACCTCAATGCGGTTTTCTGCCTGCAGCAGAGAGATTGGTAATAGTCGTCTCTTACTGGCTTGAAGTATTTTGTATGCTGTAGTTTGTTTGCAAGCCGCCCCTTTATTCTGTCTAATTGGTTTAATTTTAGTTGATGAACAGGAAGAAAAAGCTGAGAAAAACTAGAAACTTGAGGAAATTTCCCATTATCATTCAAAATCTAGGAATGCAGGGCATTCCCTTATTTGTCTGACATTGTGGCACTTTACTTGCTGCTTCTTAGTTGAAGGGATTATGCATACATGCATGCAGGGTGGAGCCAGAAAAACACATTGGTAGGTTGATATTTGAAAGATTTTCAATGAACTCATGAGATACTTTATACAACACGAAATCTTGTTTAGAAGGCTAAGCTCATAACAATCATGACAGTGGGTGGGTCAAATACTCAAGCAAGTAGAAATCTAGATTTAAACCATAGGATGTCCAAGTAGATTTTCGTAGATTTCCTTGCCAAATAGGAAATTGTTGCTCTTCAAATTGGCAGAAGCATGATAGGCATGAGCAAATGATGTATACCCACCAATCAAAAACTAAGAAAATATTTAATCGATACTTTTATTAGACACAAGTTCCAAAGAATTTTGACAACTAGTCATTTCAGACAATTAAAAATTTGGCCAAACACAATAAAAAATACATGATTGTACATCACTTTGTCAAAATACCGTTTGATGTTAGTATCAGTATTTTATACCTACACATATCACCTGAAGTGGGAAAATCAACCAGAATATTGAGAGTCTAAAGCAATTGGATTTATTTAACATCCGTGTTTGGCTCACTTCAATAATATACTTATAATTAAATTAATTTATAAATAAATAAGTTTTTAACAAATATTTTTCTTACTGACAAAATTAAATAGGAGTGAACATGATTCTAATTGGTTCTGGTTCCAAGAAAATCAAATCATAAACCAATGATTTATTTTTTAAAAGATATGGAACTAAATTGAAACCAAATCGGAATTGATCCATTCGGTTCTAGTTTTAGGCCTAGTTCCATTACTTAAATTTTCAAATGATAAATACAAATTAAAATTTATCATCATATTCATAAGTTAATAATATATACCTAAGCTAAAAAAATAAATATCAAACATTCAACAAATGTAATAATAGTTGTGGTATAGTAGTGCAAGTGTGTGTAAAATTGAAAAGGAGATAAATGAATTAAAATTTAGATATAGGGCTTGCCGCTTTATCTGATAGGTGATAAGGTAAAATGTAATAGTAAATGACATTTTTATTCATTTCGCACTTGTAATTTATAAAGTTGGATCTTTTGGAGTTATTCACTGATTTGTTAAAAGAAAAAAAAAAATATAATAATAATAATAATAATTGAGTTCGGTTCTTGGTTCTATAACTAGAACTAGATACAAATGTTTCTATGTTTCAAGAACCAAAATCATTAATTATTATTTTATTATTAATTTCTTTTTTTGTAAAACTGAACTGTTCGGTTCTGGTTTGTTATGGTCAATTTGTCCACCCTTAAAATTAAATATATAGCAAGTTACTTATTTTTATAATATCATTTATTGCATGTTAAAAATAAGTTTTTTTAACTTACAAGTATGAATGAGCAACATATGATAACATACATGGAAACACAAATTTAATTACTTTTAAGCTTGGCCGAACTTTTAACATCTATTACTATTAAAATGAGTCATTTATTTTTAGCTTTAATCAATAAGAATTCTTTATTATAGATTTTATTTATTTAATTATAAGTTAACCTTTTAAACTTAGTCAAACATGCATGAAATACATTGTCTAATTTGGTAACGAGCTATTCCAGTTGCATAAATGTAATTGAAATGAAATATGTAATTATTTAGAGTCTTCAACTAAATTTGGGCAATTTGACAAGGCTGGGACTGAGGTTGGCTGCGCTAAAATTATTTTTTGGACTTAATTTAAGCATAATTTGTTTTAACAATCCACTATAAATCTAGGCCGATGAGCCTCCCCCTACATCGGCCCCTGCATGCATGCATATAAAGAGATGGTGATCTTAGGAAAAAAGTTGGTGTTGCGAAAGAGAGTCATACATACAGCCATATCCTTCCTCCAAGTGGAGAGAAGGCAAAATATGGTGGTAATTCAGCAGCCACTGTTGTGTCCAATCATGGGAAAGAAATGTATCAACTGTCCCATTAGTTAAAATAGGCAAGCTCTATTGAGAATTAGAACCTGTTATTGTGATCCAGCAGTAACAAAGCTGAAGCCTTTTAGTTACCATTTTAGTCAGAAACAGATTGAGCACATAAAGTTATATTTGTTTTTTCACTGCGAGGAAGGAGAAAAGGCTAGAACTTGTATTAAAGATGATAGAAGAGTAAAATTTGGTCTCCCGTGTCTAATTTGATTGGGCTAAGGGATCTCTAGTTCCCAAGCTTTATGCAGTTTTGGGGCTGGGAAAACTTTTGCTGATAGTATGGTAGCAATTCGAGAACATGCACTGAGACGAATTTGCTGTTTCCTTATTTTTTCACCGACCTTACTATATTCTTCCACAAGTGGCAATTAATGATAGGTGGGATTCTGTTGGCTTGTGGCAGGGAGACTGGGCAATGGTGAGACACGTGATTTAGACTTGTGTTTATTGTGACTTAGGATTTCTTTTCCCCGTCTTAGATCTTTACCCTAATTATTTGGGATGTTTGGAGTCAGTGATGTAGATTTAGGTTTTTTTTTTTTTTTTGCATCATATAGTATACAATTGCTGAGATCCATTGGCTCTGTGCATGTGCATGTGGATATATATGGAGGGGACATGCCTGTGCCCTATAATTATGCTGTAACAAAGAAATTATTTGGGATGTTTGGAGTCAGTGATGTAGATTTAGGGTTTTTTTTTTGCTTCATATAGTATACAATTGCTGAGATCCATTGGCTCTGTGTATGTGCATGTGGATATATATGGAGGGGACATGCCAGTGCCCTGTAATTATGCTGTAACAAAGAAGAAATAAACTCTCAGACAGGGAAGAAGGTTGCCTGCCACTGCTTTCTGGATTTACCCCTTTGTTTACTTTCTACCACTTAAGTTTGTTGGTAATACTTGCAAAAAAACTTATTTTGCTGAATCATTCTGTGCCCCTATGGTTAATACTGTTTTCTGTGGCAGAGAGATTGGCCATAGTTGGTCTTACTGTCATTTAAATTTTCTGTGTGCTTTAGTTTGTCTACATGTTGCCCTTTAACACCTTCCCCCTTAACCTGTCTGATTTTTTTGCCATTTCTAATTGCAGATGACGATGAAGACTAAATGTTAGAGGGAACATGTTGAAGCACATTTGCTTTGGGATTCACTTGTTAAACAATGTAATGTCAGTGCAAAATCTTGTCCTGGGTTATAAACTATTGCTTGCCTTATCTTTTTTCCTCTTTTACAAGGTACTAGCACTTCCCTTTCTGTCTGATTTTACTGCTCATGGAACTCATTTGAGGTGTATTTTACAATAAAATCCCATTACTGCACAACTGATTTTGAGGGATACAAACATGCATAACACAGTTTCCTCTTCTATTGTTGCTCTGCAATGCTCATTATTTCCACTGCTTCATTAGCACATAATAATGCTTGCTTATTTTACAGTTGAATGATTTGTATTAACAATCTTAGCTTTTAACCTTCCATAGATAGATTACCAGAATGAACTCGAGTGATGTACAGAAGAAACCTGAGTTGACAAATAATTGCCTGAACTGTAAAGTTAGCGACTACATACCATCACCTCCAACGTAATTAAATTTCCACAGAATGCCTGACCAAATTTGTGAGAGGTAGTGGAGATTAAAATCTTCACTTATTTGTACTTCAGTAGTGAGAAGGAATCAATAAAAACCAAGTTATATGTAGGTAAACACCAACATATTACTGGTCGAACTTCTGAAAGAGATTTTTTCAAATCATGAACTAAATGCATATAGATGATCTGGGCTCATTTTCTCAGACTGAACCATCTTATCGTCAAGTACATGTATAAGGAGATCACAAGCGTGCCGTGATGATGGTCTTTCTGCAGGTGCAGTTTTTGTGCACTGCAAGGCTACTTCTAACACTTGGAATGCAGCAGTTTCTTCATTGGGTAAGAGTGGTTTCAGCAGAGGATCAATTAGCTTCTCATGTTCAGATCCTTGCATTTTCATTCGTAACTCGACCCATCTAACCGTGTCCATATCTACACCGACGCTCCCACTTGTTGGCATTCTTCCACTCAGCAGCTCCATCAGTACAATACCCATGCTGTAAACATCACTCTTTTCTGTCGCCTTTTAGGAATAAGCATACCCTGGAAATGCGAAAATCGTGATGTTAGAAACTGTAAATCAACACTGATTGTTCAGCTAAATGAAAGAGTGAATTTAAATTACTAACTGATAATTCAGAGAGGGAAATGGATCTTGTACCTGGAGCCATGTAGCCATAAGAACCTGCAAACCACAAATTAGATTCGGTATCTAGGGAGTCATAGTAGTCCGTGAGAGATTTTGCCACCCCAAAAACTCCCAAGTGCGCCTCCATGTTTGCTTCTACAAGCAGATTTCTAGCTTTAACATCTCTGTGAATGATCTTGGGCACACCTATGATTCTTGGACTCGGGTACGGGTACGTATCTAAGTGTCGATCTTTTATTTTCTAAAATATAGGATACGGGGATATGACTCAAAATAGTCAAAATTTCGGATACGAGTACGTGGATACGCTTTCAAACTTCAATTTTTTTACTAACCCAAGATGTCATTTTGAATAAACCAAAATCAATTGTTCACATAGAAGGAAATAGGTATCGAATAAGATGTTAAGACGAATAAAATTGAATTTTGGGGTTTAGTTTTCAATTATGGGAAGTTAATTACTAAATTTTATATAAAATAGAAAATGAGGGACTTGATTACAATTTGAAATTAGTGGAGCACTAAGTAGCACTATATGAAATCTATTTTCATTTTATACAAACAAAACCCTAAACTACCGAGGGAAATAAGGGGAAAAAAAAAAGAAGAAGAAAGAATAGGAAGAAGGGAAAACCTAGTGCCATCGCCTTTCTCCACCCTCTCGGCGACGGTGCTACGTTTATAGAGAGCAGAAATGGGAAAGAAGAAAAGGGAGAGAAAAGGAAAAGAAAAGAAAAAAGAAAAAAGCAAAAATAGCAAAGTGTCCGGTTGAAATTTGGAGAATCTGATACATTCCATACCCATAACCATGTCATGTCGTGTCCGAGATGGGCACTTCGGCCATTTCGAAAATTCCGAGTATCAAAGGGGCACACAATCATGGTGAAGATAATCCAGCCCCTTCGCTAATCCCACTACTATCTTCAATCTTACTTCCCAGTCTAGGATCTTCTTCTTGTAACTCATTGTTTGCTTATGCAACCAATCCCACAAACTTCCATTCTCCATGTACTCATAGATCAACAAATTGGAGCCTGCTCCTCTGTTGCTACAATACCCCAACAATCTCACGAGATGCCTATGCCTTGTCCTCTCAAGAGTTCTAATTTCCCTTGCTAAGCTTCTGTCCAACAACAGATCATCCTTCCTAGGTATTCTCTTGATTGCCACTGTGTCTCCAGGTGAATAACTCAACTTTATACACAGTTCCTGAACATACAGCTCCAATTATGAACTCATCCCTTAGATTGTTTGTGGCGTCCATGATGTCCACCCATCTAAAATCACGCTTGGCACAGATGATTCACTTAGACCTGATTCCTGATGGGAAGACTCTAGGTCCTTGTACATTTGAAGAGGACTTCCACAAAGTTTCAAGTTCCCAGCAAAAGCATCAGCCGGCCAGTGTGCATATAGCTTGTCCTATTTTCCTTGAAGGTGGTTGTAAGAGAAGTTCAGTCTTTCTAAGCTTCTCATCTCATCCATTTGAGGGAGTTCTCCAGTGAGTTGGTTGTGTGATAGATCGAGCATTTCGAGTTAGGACAGTGTTCCAATTGAAATTGGGATTTTTCTAGTGAGGTTATTGTAACTGAAGTCTAGGATGCTTTGCAGATTCTGGAGCTGTCCAATCTCAACTGGTATTTGACTACTAAAGCTGTTTCGTGAAAAGTGGAGTTCATAGAGCTTGCTTAATTGACCAATGGTGGGAGGTAGCGGACCAGGAAGTTGGTTGCTGTCAAGATAGGCTCGAGTTTACCAATTTCAGGAGGGTGGGAACCATTATGTAAATTCCCACTCAGAGACAGGACCAGAAGCTTCAAACAATTGAATAATTCACGAGGAAGATAACCAGAAAATTGATTGGAGGAAAGCTTGAGCTCACCCAATAGAGGAAGACTCCCAATCCAAAATGGAATCGGTCCAAAAAGAAGGCTGTTGTCGAGATCAAGATGAGTCAATTTCTTGCACCAGGAAAGCTGGAATGGCCTCTCTCCAGTGAGTGAATTACCTGAGAGATCCAATAGAGACAGTTCTTTGATTAAACCCAGTGTCCAAGGGATTTTTCCCGTAAATTGGTTATTTCCCAGCCTCAATCTTTCCAGCAGAGGCAATCCAATCTGATTAATAATTTCTTGATCAAATGCATTGTTTGTAACATCAAAAGACAGAAAAGAACGCTAACTGTAGAGTGGAGCAATGCTACCATTGCTTCTGTTTTGCGAAAGATTGACCCTCGTCAGATTTGCAACATTGATAAGCTCATCAGGCAGATTACCTTCAAGAGAATTATTATATAGCATTAGCAGCTCCAGAACTTGAAGGCTTCCAAAAGTCGCAGGAATGCTGCCTGACAATCGATCGTCCACCAAATCAAGAATGGTTAGTTGATGGCAGCTGTCCAGACTGGCAGGAATCTCTCCAATCTCTGGTAAGATCATTCTGTCTGAGGTGAGTGAAATTCAGCTGCTTCAGCCTCCCAATAGTAATGGGGAATCTGCCCTGTAAATTGATTACCAAAGAAATCAATCATTTGCAAATTGGAGCTGTTACCAATGTCTACTGGGATCTCTCCAGATAGTTCATTGTCATAGAGAAATAGTATCTGAAGATTTCCAAGCATCCTAATCTCTTTAGTTAGATTGCCCTGTACGTTGTTTTTGTACAGTGCCAGTGTCTGCAGATTGGTTAGGTTTGCTACAAGCGGAGACAGTGAACCAACCAAAGTGTTATTGTTAAGCATGAGATCAGTCAATTGAATCAACTCATAAAGCACTGATGGTATCGACACATTTAGTGTATTATTATTGGACAAATCAAGTTGCATCAGTGACCTGCAGTCCCTTAGTTCCACTGGCATTCTACCAGAAAGCTGATTTTGGGCTAGCATCAAGTGTTGCAAACTGGTGGCATTGGAACATATGCCTTTTGGAATCTCACCAGTGAGATTGTTGCTTGATAGCACTAGGTAAACCAGTTGACTCATGCTACCCAATTCTCTTGGAATTTTGCCTGTGAGCTTGTTCGCAGACAAGTCTAAATTCGTTAGTCTTTGGAACCGAACCTTCAAGCTGATTACCAAACAGATTCAAATATTCAGGCTCACTGAGTTCACCAAGCTGTGCTGGAATCTCGCCAGAGAGAGTATTATTAGCGAGGTTCCAGTATTTGAAGATTCTTAAGACCACCCAATTCTGAAGGGATTGATCGATTGAGATTGTTATCTGCAACAGTGAACACAACAAGGCTAGTGCATTACCAATCTCAGGCGGAATTGGACCTTCAAGCTGATTTTGCTGCGAGTCTAAATTCAGAATTTGGCCGTCTCTACCCAAGTTCTGGCGATATCTGACCACTGAGATTGCACGAGGCCAACCAAGAACGACCAAGTTTTTGAGATTACCTAAAGAAGCTGGAATTTGCCCTGTAAGAGGCTTTACCTGCCCTCATAGACGGGCCTTACGGGCCGGAAGGCCTTCTACCACCCGGAGTTGTAGAGGAATCCCTTACCTAGAAAGAGTAAAGATATTAGCCCAGAGCGAGGATCACAAATTTAAGAATGGCAAAGGCCAGATACCTAAAAAGGCTAGTGACTGAACAAACTATTTGAAGCATAATAATTATTAAATTGGATTGGATTTTTCGTTAAACAACCGAACATTGATCCAGTCTGGGTCGAGTTGATGGACTGTGTTAAACAAAATTTTAAACTGCAAGATTTATATTCAAAATCGATTCACTAAGCAAACTATTTGAAGCATATTTATTAAATCCAGACTATGTGACAATTGAAGAGGTTAATCGATCAAAACTTGCCGAAATGGGGGCGAGTTCCGAAAGAAATCGGACTGGTTCGATGTACCAGACTCGAACACGAGTCTCTCCTTTGAAAAGTTGCTTCCACCTTTTTGCTGTTACTTGTCTAGGAAATCAACAAAATTCTAGTATTAATTATAAAAAATAATAAGAAGCTATTCAGTTTTCATTCATGCAAAAAAATAATAAACAAAATAGAAGATTATAAATATTTTTTATTTAATTTTTTAACTCGACAATGACCCACTACTTAAATCAATTAGTGCCGACTCAATGTTCGACCCAGGTTGGATAACTATGATTTAAGGGTCGATGCGTATGCATGTCTCAATGGTTGATGTGAGTATGAAAGTGCTTCAGTGAGCGAGATTTGAGACTTATATCTTGTCGATTTGAATAAAATAAAATTGATAATACGTGATTATTACTTTTTGAGGTTGCGTTTATCTAACAAATAAATTAGATGTGATAATATGTTTTCTTATTTGGGAGAAAATACAAACAATAAAAAAAGAAACGAAAAACACTTTTGATTCTTCATTTATTGTCGCATTCTATATTCATTGCTGGTGTTTTATTACATTCCAAAGAAGTTTTGACGCTTAAAATTATTATTTTTGTCATAAATACTTGAAGATAAAAAAAATATATACACTAATTGTTATGAATATAATAGATTTTTTTTTCAACATTCTGTATATTTATACATAATTATCAAACTCCACGATATCTAGCTAGTAGTGCATTTCTCGTAGAGTTGAAAACTAGTTCAATTTTACAAATTAAACGAATTTCTAATGATAAATGAAATGCATAATAAGTAGATAAGTAATATAAGCAAGCATTATTAACTTGTGCATTGCATCACTAGCAAAATAAACTGTGTTCCGCATATTTATACGAATTTTCTCCTCCTCAAAACGGCAGTGATGGGATTTTATTGTAAAATACACCTTAAACATGCCTTGAATGGCAGTGTAAGATTATTACGGATTAACGTAGTTGCAATTCACTCGAATTTCATCATCATCATCATCATCGTCTTGAATGTTTCCAAGCTTCACCATGGACGCAGCAAATTGATGATGGAAGACTGAAGATTGCGAAGTCAATGCAGTGACAAGGGGCGCAGTACGTGAATCAGAGTACAACATTTGATCAGTTGATAACAAACCCATTTTCTTCTCAAGATTTTTGTAGTATTGCACGTCGAAGGCCTTAGGGGTCACTGCATCAAGCTCCACGTATTCCGAAGCCCATCTGCATTTTCTTCTCAAAAAATTCAAATATTTAGGGTTGATGCTTGGATCTGGTTTTCCTGTTCCTTTGTAGTTAAAGAGCCTGTTTTGTAGAGAACCACACGTGCTTCTTCCAATGGTATGTGCTCCTGTTAAAATTAATTGAGACGATCATAATTATATACACGAATGTAAGAATGTCTTTTTTCTATTAGTAGTGTCACATACCAGAGAGGACGACCAAGTCGAGCACATTTAATCCCTTGGACTGGAAAAACTCAATCAAGTCGGTTATTTTTTCGTGACCCATTGGCACCAAATCGGCTTCTTGGGCAATGGAAACTCGTCCGTCTTTCCTACCATACGGTACCATCCAAAACGGACCTCCAACCGCGACAGTAGCATCTCTCGCAGAAGCAGTGAGAATATCAGCACATGACACAGTTTTGGGACATTTTTTCTCTAGCTCTGCTTTTATATCATCAATCACTTCAAATCCTCTCAATGACTTGCTGGCATTGGCTATCTTCTCACTCCCTTTGTGGTTTAGAAGAATCGAAGCGTCACATCCCTGCACCACATACAAGTCGTGTTAGATGCAAAATAGATTAATTAACCATTTCATCTAAAAGTTTAAGAAGACGCGACGTACTCTGACTGAGCAGTCGTGGAAGTGCAACCTCATGAGAGCAGGAGCGAGTGTCAAGTCCTTGTCGACCCATTCTTTAACCTTGCTGTGGATGATCTTTTCAAGGTCGGGACAGGTTCCATGATAGTGGGAGAAACTGAGTGAATCTGAATCATCATGAAGCCAGGCATCATTAACTGAGAATGCAAGAATTATGGAGAAGATGAACAAGTAGCTGGTAGACCACTTCATTTTTCTATGTATATTTCAGCAGCCCAAAAACAAAGATGACGAGGAAGAGAACAATTGTAATTGATGATTTTGAATGACAGTACGTTGTGTTATATATACTTAGAGAGAGAGAGAGAGAGAGAGAGAGAGGGAGAGGTCAATATTCTATATGCAAAATATATACGTGAGAGCCACCCCACAAGAAATTTTCAAGAACGTGCGAACCATGTATAACACAACATGATTAAAGGTATTATATAATTCTATGTACATGAATTTATTTCGTATTAATTAGTATGATCCAAATGTCGGTTATCTAGCAATCAGATTTTGTTAGCCAATTAAAATTTCCAAAGTATCCATGCGCACTATTATTGGGAAAAACTCTCTATTCTTCTGTTAAATTGTCATGTGATTTTTCTTTTTGTAAATTTTTATTTTCTTGTTTCTGAAGGGATTTTGACACAATGATGCAAATGTCCATTGGGCTTATTGAGTTAGCCCAGCTGGAAATCAATGGAGGCCTAGCTAACTAAAATCTGTTATGTTTACTTGGTGCAAAAACGTGTTTGAGAAATGGTCAAAGTTGTGTTTCACTTACTTATTTTGGACGCCCAGGATGTCACCACATGTCGCTTCCAATACCATTGGATATGTGACTGTTGAGTGACTCTTTTAAAGGGGGTTCTAGGGTTTGAGAGATTCACTTGACTTGGCTTCGAGATTCTTCCATTCTCTTGTGCTCTCTCTACGTCAATCTTCGAGATTTCTCTTCTCTTCTCTGTTGAAATCTAATAATCTCATTTGATTTCTGTTTTCACTCAATAGCTTGTAATCTTGGGTGATTTACTTATATTGTGTATTGATTTGTAAATTTTTATTTTCTTGTTTATGAAGGGATTTTGGCACAATGATGCAAATGTCCATTGGGCTTATTGAGTTAGCCCAATTGGAAATCAATGGAGGCCTAGCTACCTAAAATCTGTTATGTTTACTTGGTGCAAAAACGTGTTTGAGAAATGGTTAAAGTTGTGTTTCACTTACTTATTTTGGACGCCCGGGATGTCACCACATGTCGCTTCCAATACCATTGGATATGTGATTGTTGAGTGGCTCTTTTAAAGGGGGTTCTAGGGTTTGAGAGATTCACTTGACTTGGCTTCGAGATTCTTCTATTCTCTTGTGCTCTCTCTGCGTCGCTCTTCGAGATTTCTCTTCTCTTTTCTGTTGAAATCAAATAATCTCATTTGATTTCTATTTTCCCTCAATAGCATGTAATCTTAGGTGATTTACTTGTATTGAGTGTTGATTCTTGAATGAATCTTGTTGTTAGTGAAGAGAGATCTCATTTGTGAAATATATTGGGCTTATCTAAGTGTCATCCCGTTTGTAATCTTCCTTGGGTCTGATTCGATCATAGTGGTGTTCATTCTTGTGTGATTGAAGCACTGATTTGAGAACTTGTGACCTGTGGGTTTTAATAAAAGATAAGTTCATTTTTGCAGTTTATTAGTGTTCCATTATTTCAGTTTCTGATGTTCTTATTTTTCAGTCACTTGAGTTCGATTTATCAAGATTAATATCGATTCATTTAGTTTCTGATTTTCACACTCATACTTGTTGATATCTTGTGAGCTAATGTTATGCACTCCTCCCAACAGTTTCTTTTGCAGTTTATGTTACATTACGTATTCTATTAAATCTTTCATGTGCTATAATCTAACAAGTTGAAAAACGGATGCCTTTACTTAGATTATTAAAAGGGGAGTGTGGGGGTGGCGTTGGGGTTTTATGGGTACATAGATTTGGGGGGAAGTGGACTGCTGACAATATGGTCGTTTGATAAGTAAAATAAAAAAAAAAAAGTTGACTTTCTAACAATCAAACGGATGAAAGCGGTGAAAATGATTATTTACACATGTAAACCATGGATTGAGGCTGTCCATGCCTGATATCACAAATCGACATTGGTTAGGGACCATTTATATATGCTAATATCCCTAGTTAATATCACCCATCTCGAGAATCATACTACATGTACATTCTTCTTGAAGTTAACTTTTAGAATCATCCATGTGACAAAATCTATACAATTGATTTTGAACACATCCATCACATCACTGCACATATTGCTTCTATATAAGGGAGATGTCAACCACCATGTTAATCAAAAAATTGACTTTCTAACAATCAATCGGATGAAAACCGTGAAAATGACTATTTACACATTTAAACCATGGATTGAGGACGTATGTGCCCGATATCGCAAAGGGACATTGGTTAGGGACCATTTATATATGCTAATATACCCAGTTAATATCATCGCTCTCGATAATCATACTACATGTACATTCTGCTTGACGTTAACTTTTACAATAATTCATGCGACAAGATTTACACTCTTGATTTTGAACACATTCATCACATCATTGCACATATTGCTTCCATATAGGAGAGATGTCAACCACCATGTCAATCAAAATGTACATATAGCTTAAATCTCCCAGTTTTGTTCCTCTAGCAAGTATGCAGATACAAATTACTGTCTTTTAAACTTAAATGGCTTTGGCAGGTACAAAAACTACATGTAAATTACCCGTAGTTATAATTTTATAAAGAAAAATTTCTCCAAACACAGTCACTTGTGAGCACTTAGATCCCAATCAGAACTTTTTGACATTTAAATCTTCAAACTGTCAATGCACGTCACTTTTATTGGACGGAGACAATCTATTTCTCAATTAAATTGTTATGTGATTTTTCTTTTTATAATTTTCTTGCCTTGTTTCTTCTATACACTAGCGCGGATCATTATTCTCAACTGGGAACCGGGAGGTGTTAGTAAAGGCAGCAGGTCAATATGTGGCGGTGGGATGGGATTCAAGGATCTTCAACTTTTTAATAAAGCACTGGTGGGGAAGCAAGCTTGGCAAATATCGGCACAACCTAATTCTTTGGTGGCCTGACTTTTTTAAAAGGGAAATATTTTTAAGGATGGTGATTTTCTGTCAGCTCTAGATAAAAGGGAGTCGTCTTTCCTCCGATGATCCATGAGTGTCGAGATTGACTTCTTTCCATTTGATTTCCAGGCAGGTGGAAGGGTTGGAGAGGGTAAGTGATTTCATGGTAAGTCCGGGCGAGTGGGACGTCCAAAAATTAGGCAAAGAATTGATTCTCTCCATCTCCTTGAGTCAGAGTAATACATATGATAATATGGTAGTATGATAGCAAAGGGGAGTACTCCGTGCAGGGTGATACGTGTGCTTGTTGGAGTCTGGCTAGGGGGAGAAAGGTTCAAGCAGCTTGGTCAATAGGGAGTGGTGGAAGAAAGTGTGGAAAATAGGCCCGCGCCCGAAAGTAAAGGCTTTTACGTGGAGATTGTACCATTATAAAGACCCACAGCTAAAAATTTGGCCAGGCGTAGGATTGGTTCTAGACGGAGTTGCTTTCGATATGGAGAGTGGGAAACCATCTTACATGCTTTGCTCTTTAGTGAACCATCTAAGCGACTAGGGACATTAAGGACTTTTTGGGTATGTTTGGGACGGGAGGGAGAGGGGTTGGACTTAGGTAGGTTGGGGTGTGCTGTGGATCCTGTGGAGTGAGCTGAATTAAGTGTATCATGGGGTCTATTGCCTACTTGGTGGAGATGGCTGAGGGGTTTTGGCGAGGCGGGTGAGGACGGTGAGAGAAGGGAGGTGGTGGCAATGGCTAGTTCTCATTTGGGCCTTCCTAAATGCTGGCATCTACCGGGGAAGACAGGGCTTAAACTCAACAGTGATGCTGTTGTGAGGGTGGGTGACGGGGTTTATTGGGGTATGGTGGTGATTAGAGATGGTGAGGGAGTTTTGGTTGGTGCTTTCGTGAAGAGGTTGGTGGGGCGTTTTTCAGTCTAGGATGCAGAGGTGGTGGCGCTGAGGGAGGGACTTCTCTTTGGTGTTTCAAATGGCTGTCATCAATTGTTGCTTGAATGTGATTCCTAGCGGATAATCCAGAGCTTGGCTGCTGATTTTCGTTTGGCGCCGGATGAGGCGTTGTTGATTGACATGGTTAATTTGTTGTAGAAAGTTGGCGATGGTTCTCATCGCTCTATACCTCGCAAGAGAAATAAAGTGGTTCACAAGCTTGCTTCTTCTATATGTCTTTATAACGTTTTGTTTGATTGTACAAGTTGCATTTCATAGTTTCTTGTGCCATTTTTGCGGATCATTTCTTTATATCATACGAGTTTGATTGTGTTTTTAAAAAAAAACGCGTGGCCTAATGCTTGTGTTAACGTTAATTTATGGTTAACTTTCAAAGGATGTTATTTTTGTAAGATGAAAATAAAACGCATCCTATTGCACGTAGACAAGAAACAAAGAAATACAGCTTATATTATCAAATTGGTGACCAATTACTCAATTGTCAAAGTTGATAATCAAATTCAGGACCAAGGTTTTCAATTAATATTTTGTTCAAAGACGAACAATGTTTTAAATTAAAAATTTATTTCACCACATTTTAATTGTACATAATATCTTCAATTTTGCTTATTAAAGTATTATATCTTCAACCGTTTTTTGCCACATTACTATCACCATTTTTTCATTAATTAGCCCATTTCATCTCTAAAAAGAGTTTTCTTCCAAAAAAAATCCAATATAAGGACGTGAAACGACTTGTTTATCGTCATTCTTTTCAATAAACTAGAATGCAATAAATATAAAAGTGCAAAAGAATATTTTCCTCTCGTGATAATTGGACATGACCATAATTAAAGATGAAAT
>CAIGRB010141859.1:29739-40715 GCA_903798255.1 Fraxinus quadrangulata | reverse complement strand
ATATCATTGCCAAATTAATCGACGTTCATAAGGATTTGCAGTAGTATATCAACGATATACATATATTAAGGCACGAAGAAAGTTTTCGGACTTTTGACAAAGTTTTTGATAAAAGTTTTAACACAAATGTGTGAATAATATTAAAGTTTGACCAGTTGAAAAGCTCATAAAACTTTAACAAAGTTTATCAAACAATCTTGAAACACCACGGATTACCAATTTTTAACATAATTCTCTCACCAACCGGTTAAAAACTTTAAATTTACTGATAAAGAAATGAAAACAAGTGGGGCGGAGAGTTTTGGTGCAAAATTAAGCGTTTTAAATCAAGTAGTTCATTATGTATGGATTATTGTCATGTATAAACGTAGGTATATATGAAAAAATTCTTTGTTGGTGGCTAGTATGAGATGGATGGAATGAATTTAGAGCCTAACATGCATTTAATCCCAGGCAAGTTGATCCATGGAACTGATATTACAATAAACTCCTGAAGGCAATAGGGCAGAATCAACAAAATCAAAATCAAAGCTGGTGCTGTCAAAAGTATCCTCGGCCACATTCTGTAGATGATCACTACTGTTTAGCTCGTTTATATTCTGTTCCTGCTGCTGCGGCGCCATTACAATTTCATCAGCATCTTGTCCTGTTTTTGGTTGTTCAACTGGCAATCCGATGCCGCCAACATCCCACATGAAACTCTCATCTAGGGTTCCAAATCCAGAAGAGGACATGACATTGCTACTTTCCATTGAAGAACAGTTAGCAAACTCCAAAGCCGAAAGATCACTTTGACTAATTATTTGCTGAGTGCTAACAAGCATAGAATTTTGATATTGATCAGAACCACTAGTATACTGGATGGTGTTAATATGATCATATTGTGGAATATTAATACAAGGCAGTAAAGTTGAAAGATCAGATGCTGCAGTTTTTGATGAAGTATCCATATTAAAAGCTGGCATTTCTTGTCGAAAAGAGTTACTTGCGTAAGTTGCATTGATGTTGTTTTTGAGTATGTTGGTTTTGTTAGAAGAGAGGAGATTGTGAGTGTTGGGATCTAAACCTTGAGCAATAAGCTTTTTCTTAATGCAAGAATTCCAGAAATTCTTCACTTCATTATCAGTCCTTCCGGGCAAATGTTTGGCTATTTGAGCCCATCTGTTGCCTAAAATTCTATGCACATCAATGATTGTTCTCTCCTCTTGCTCAGTGAAAGAACCCCTTTTGAGATCCGGCCTCAAGTAATTTATCCACCGTAATCTGCAACTCTTCCCGCACCTTTGCAGCCCTTAACATCGAAGAAGAGTATTTTTATTATGTATAAAGGATCATCGGAAGCTTAATTAATAAATAGGCGACGTACCTGCTAGTTTGGGAACAGAACTCCAACAGCCATGGCCATAGGCAGTGATATGGTTGATAAGCTTATCGTCTTCTTCGGGTGACCAAAGCCCCCTCTTAATTTTCTGTTTGCTGCAACAGTGATGTCCCATATCTCCCTCACCCCTCAACCCCACTGTCAGCTACCTATATATTTTCATCTCCAATTCACAAATCTTTTTTCTCTTGCAGAGCTATTTTTCTAAATTTTAGCAATGTTATACATGGTTGATATAGGTGAAGTGTAAGTCATTCTATAAATTATATTATATATCAGCCAACATACAGCAACATCTAAGGAGTATGCATGCTTGTATCAGCAGCTTCATTTGTACTCTTCTTCTTCTTTACTTATTTAAATATCTATAGATAAAGAAACGTATCAATCACATGCTCCCATTAAATAAATATATTCATTAACAGTTTCTTGTGGTAATTATCATATCCATTAATCAAATATACACACTCCAACAAGAAAACATGTCCCTTTTTGTTTTTTAAGACAACCGTCAAAAGGAGTTAATTTGAGCATAAATAAATCAAGCAATAGTGAGTAAAATCTACATTTCCCGTGTCTGTAAATTAATTGAACCACTCAAACAGATGTTTTTTTTTTTTTTCCACTCACTACAAGATACAAATAGTAGTATTTATCTATGAAAAAACCCTTATATATGTACGTAATAAATGTTAATTTGTCGACTAAAAATATCCATTGGTAATTGGAAGTTTAGTCTACCGTTATTATTTTGCACTATTTTCGACAAAATTATTTGTTACGAATAATTTAGTGAGAAAACCAGCACATTTATTAGTTAATGGAATATGTCAAAGTTGGTTTTTAACTTGTAACTTGATACAATCACATTAGCAAGTTTAGACTTTTAAGACATCCTTAAATTCCTCTTATAACCTTCATAAAAGATTTAGTCGACCCTCTACACAAGTATGGTTGTACGTACTCCATGTACTAATCCTATTACAGTAGCTTGCTTGAATGGTTTTACTTCAATTCTATTCGAGATTGTTTTCAACAAGAATATGCCCCACTTGTTATTCAAACAACAAACTAAAAAGTACAGACTGCATTATTTAATATATGTATCAGCAAATAATGAGTATTACCGAGTTATGTGAGGTTTTTCTTTTGAAAAAGAATACATATACATAGTGAGTGTAGTTCACTTCATTGATTTATTATTGACGTGATGCACGTTTATTCATATATATATTGCTAATATTAATTATTTAAATAGTAATTATTACTTTGGTAATTAACTTATGATGAAAAAGTGTTAGCTATCATAATCCCTTGCATCCAAATTCAACAAAAAATCAATCATTATACCCTTGTTAATTAAACTGGTACTGATGAAAAAGTTAAATAGTGTATGATGGTGTAAGGAAACCATTTCTTTTTCAATATTCAACCGAACCATTTTCAATTTCTTGATGTCAACGAAAGAGGGTAATAATGCACATTTTCGAGAAAATAATGCATTTTATGATGTGATGTGATGTAAAATATATGATTAAAAACTAAGTAAATATTTTGAATTTACGTGTAATATTATTTTATTGAATAATGTGTGATTGAAAATGAGTTTTGAAAGAATGAATTTTGAAAAGAATGTGGATCTAACAGATTATTAATTAATTAAAAGATCATTTGGCATGGACACACGATGATGGAATATGTTTTTTCACCCCAATATCTTCTCTAGTCAAAGTTCTTCAATGCCTCTAAAACCAAATTAATGATGATAAGGGTAAAATTGAAGTTAAAATATAGATTTTGATAATTATATTTTTAGGCAACACTTTTTGATAAGTTCCTACTTGGTGTAGCTTAAAAAATTAATAAAAATTTAAATTAAATTTAACGATTAATTTTTACCACACGTTTCATAGAATCCATAACTTTCATCTACCATTCACTACACATTCCACCAATTTTTATCAAAATGTATTAAAAATCTAATTTTTAACTACATCAAATAGGTGCTAAATGTATTAAATTTTAATTATAATGAAGGTTCTCCATTTTTTGCTCATTTTCATAGTAATGTTCCCAACTTTTTTGTTGTATTTTTATTCTTAACTTTCTATTAATTAGCACACGTTGCTTTTGATGATAGTTATCAATAGTCTTATTTGTTCCCACATATTTATAAATAAGCAAGATAAATTACATATAAAAAATTTTGATATAAAAATTTCTCCGTGCTAACGGAATGTTGGACAAAAATCGTCATCAAAGATAAGATGCAGCAATTAATTAAATGTCACAAATAAGAATGCGGTGAAAAAAGTTGATGACAAAAGACCTAAAATGAGCAAAAATTAGGAACCATCATTGTAATTAAGCCATTGCTTAGTTCCCATTATTTTTAAAATATTTTTTTCTCTTTTATTTTCAACCACACATTTTTCAGTAAAATAATATTATATGCAAATTCAAAACTTTTTTCTTATTTTTTAACCATACATTCTCCATCAAAATACTATTCTAAAATTTTGGACAAAAAAATGGGGCTCAAAGAGGCTCTAAAATATGTACAGTTAACAAAACGCTATTTGAATATAAATATCCTATAGACTTTACGACTCCCTGTATTCTTTAATTAAAGGTTTGTAATGCGACGTCAAATTTTATTTATTTATTTTTGCACAAGGTTGTTGAAATTAAAAATCAACAAAATCGGTAGCAAGGTTTGTAACAGAGATCCTCCAGAACTGAGAAGGAAATAAAATTAGGATTTGTCCAGTATCAGGTAGAAGAGATGATGCTATGGGCATAGACGCCAATAATTCGCCACCCTATTTCTCTCATGATAGATATGAGCAACCACATTGTCCATTCGAGGAAGCCTACAAAGACATCTATCTTAAGATGGGCACAACCTCTTAAGGAACTTTCCAGAGATTGATCAAGAACACAGTATAGTTACCAAATAAATTGAAGGATTAAGCTATATTGTACACCTCTCTTGACACATTGAAGACGTGGAAATGTTATAATCGTTGGATAAGTCGGAGTGTAAATCAGGATATACATGTAGTGAGATTGTAAATCAAATCACTCTCCAACCAATATTTTCTTCAACAATAGGTCCAAGCATAGTCAATGGAAAAGTTAGCATTGTCGAGTTCAACCACGAAGACATAGCAAACAATTAGGTGAAAGAAAAACACCTATAATGAAGCACCCGTAAGTGCGGAAAACTCCATCACAATCAGCAAGTCATGGAGTCCCAAAAGTCGATCCATCCGTATTGACATTAGGTCAGCACGGGAGAGGAGGACGCCAAATGCCGAGTGGCCTCAGGAGGCCAATCTAGGAGGTAGAGTCTGCACAAGATCAACCACTCACCACTCATCCATCAAGCTCACTATAGTACCCATGTGCAAAATATGTGCCTCTATATTATATAACCAAAGAAGAGCTACGTCCCAATGCAAAAGTTGATCAAAAGACTGAAGCAATGGAAGCTCTCCAAAGAGCCCGAAGTTGAGAGCTAAAAGAACCTCTCCTCATAGCCTACCAAAGGTCAAGAATAATACCAGCCCAAACACAGACAATAGAACAATTCACGACCCCACGACAAAAGGACACATATTAGAAATAGGTGATGTGAAGTCTCCATTGCACCGCGACATAGTTTGCAACTAAGAGGACAAGTGATACCTCGACTACGCAAGGCGACATCCATTGGAAATTTATCATACAAGATTCTCCAAAGTAAAATGGAGTGAGAAAAAAAATATACAAACCCCGTTTTCGCTTACCCTCACTAATGGGAGTCCCAATCTCATACCAAATTAGTGAGGTTAAGGATACACTCAAAATTCGAAATATTAATTTTATAATAATGTTGATTTTTTAAAGATGAAATTCATATATCGTCTAAGGTCTCAGAACCCAAAGAGTTCAAATTAACAATTCAAGATTGATATTCTCAATCAAACAAGTACCATCTTACGAAAACATGTCAATGATATAATTTCACGTCTCTTAAACATCAAAATTAATAATTAATGAACGTATAAAACTCTAGACTGCTTTAACAAACTCGACCTTTTTAGAATATCGACTACAATGAATGAATTAATTAATTATAATCTTCTACAAACTAAATGAAATTAATTTTACTGATTTTTTAAAACACAAAAAGAAAAAGCAAATTAAATAGAGTCTGCTTATTGACGTTACTCGTAGTATATCAGTATGAAACTGAACATGTATGAAAATTATTGCTTTCAAATCAATGCATTTTCTTTGCTCACTGATTTGATTTTGACCTGGCCAGGGGAGATAGAGATAAATAATCAATCAATTAATTAAAGAACTTAACTTTTTTTTACTGTAGTTAAAATGAATAAATTAATTTAGTATGTATGTAGGGCATTCACATGCTGGAAAAGAAGAAGAATTTATTCGATGATCATCAAATATTGGAGCAGACCACAAGACAATGCAATTACAAAAGTTTCATTGCCGACAAGACACTTTGTAATGATCTGATCTCTTTAATATACTCCTTTCACCTTTTCCTAACCCACCCTGCACATTTGTAATATCTAAAATTTCTAATAAAAATTAATTAGATATATTTAGTCCCTGTTTGGTATAAATTAAAATAAGATTTTAAGTAGATTTTTATGAAATGTGCGATTAAAAAGTTTTGAGATCCTATAACTTAACCCGTTTGATTCACTTTTTTTTTTTTGCTATTTGTAGAAAATTTCTGAACGGTGGAACAGTAACCATACTGACAAAAACTGTGCAATCTTTGACAATTCAGGAATACATATTCTCCATTCTACCCCCTCATTCAAAATCTAACTGATCACTTTCCCAAATTGAAAATAAGGCAGAAGGGCAAAGTTGTAATTGCGCATATCTTTTCTTGGACCAAAAGACCAAAGTGACAGTTAAAAGGGCCCACGTGATTCAACACAAAAATGTATTATTGGTAGCAAAATTTAAATTAAAATCTAAATTTTAATTCGTATCAAACACGGGACTTAATGTCGTCCCTCCTTAGCCTCATCTATGATGTGAATGGTTATCATGTTTCGAAGATTTAACAAAGTCTTATTCTAGTATCAANGGCCCACGTGATTCAACACAAAAATGTATTATTGGTAGCAAAATTTAAATTAAAATCTGAATTTTAATTCGTATCAAACACGGGACTTAATGTCGTCCCTCCTCAGTCCTCATCTATGATGTGAAGGGTTTATCATTTTTCGAAGATTTAACAAAGTCTTATTCTAGTATCAAACACGGGACTTAATGTCGTCCCTCCTCAGTCCTCATCTATGATGTGAAGGGTTTATTATTTTTCGAAGATATAACAAAGTCTTATTCTACCTTTTCACTAAATTATAGTGTTTTCTCTTTCTTTCCAAAACTTGCATTTGACGCATCCGACCACAACTATATATATTTATAATAAACACGTTTTCAAGATTTGGATCTCATCCATTAGTTAATTATTAATTAGCAGACTTGTTAGAGGAGTAATTCATGTTTAGGTCAATGTTGGCATTTATAATCAACTAACTAATTAATTATATATGAATTCGTGACTGCGCGAAAATAATTATTCAGATATTTGAGAAAGCCAAAGTACGTATGTATGCAGAAGAATACGTGGCTCGATTTCCTGAAAGACTGGAAAAAACTGAGTATCGTACAAAGTTGAAAGCTTCAATTTCGAATTTCAATATTCTCTGTACATGACAATTATTATTTGAAAATTCTTTTTTTTTTAACAGACGTATTTTCAATCACATTCGCACAATAAAATATTCTGTATGTAAAGCCAATATTTTTTTCCTATTTTTTAACCATACATTCTCTTAAAAATTACTATTCAAAACATTATTTTTTCCAGATAATGGTCCGGGGACTAAAATAACACTAAAATAATAGGCGTAAGGGGTCTCATGTTCCTACATATAATTGGTCTATAACTTTGTACCACTTAATTAGTATTGAAGCACGACTAATGCTTACATTCTTCTTTTACTTCTTTGGTTTGTAAGTGATGCTAATAGGGTCGGTGTTCTTCTATATTGGTTTGGAGTGTTAATACATTGCATTTTCCCCCTCTCAAATTTTCCGAGTCAAATTTAAGATAGAAGAAAAATCATTCTATAATGAATTCGACATTTTAACGTCCAATATCCAATTGTAAACATTATAAAAGTACAGTGGTTATTGGTCATTTAACCTCACGAACGACATGTAACACATGATTTTTATTTAATCATGGATACAATAAAAGTTTCAATAGCATCATTTAAAATTAATTCCAAAGCCGATGACATTTCTGAAAGGGTAAATATATTTGTACATAATTTAATGTACCAAATTGTTTACCTCTTCTCACATGCACCATGTAGCATGGTCCTTTCTGAAATGGGACGGGGAAAGGGTAACAAACTAATTCCAGATTTTTCTGTATTCAAATCATGCAAATTTCTGTGAACTTGTTCCCCAGCACGTTTTGCTGCAACGACATCATCATCGGGTACCTTGACCAGGTCACAATTCCGACAATATTAACAAACTATCATTTTCTTCTATAAAAATCTACTTACAACAAGCTTTAAGAGCAGTATAGTTAACTTGGTGGTAGCAACGAGTTGAACTGAACCGACTTCTGAGCCCAAGCTCAGGACTCAATATCGACTCGTAAAAAAAGGCTTGAGTTTTTGGGCTCGAGACAAGCCCGAGCTTGACTTGCCCCCTAAAAACGTGGCTTGACCCAAAGTTTAGCTCGAGACTTTCGTCGAGCATAGTCAGCTCATGAAGTTTTCCTTTTTCCATTTTTTTAACTTGAATATACAAAAAATTGAACTTTAATTTACTAACTACATAAGTTTGTTGAGTTTTACAAACTGAAGTGATCATTAATTTACAAATTAAAAAAAATAATTATGCTAGTGGTTCAAAAAGACGGGCTACACGAGCCAACATACGGGCCAGTTCGTATTTGGGCTTGTGCAGCTCCAGGGCTGGCCTGGGCTCTCGCCAAATCTCATTTTTGAAACTTGGTTCATTTGCCACCACTAAGTCAACTATCAGTTCGAGGCAGAGACGACAGTAAGTAGATAAGCAGTGAAATCCTCCTAAAGCAATAAAAGAAACAGAATATCAGGATGGACAAGGAAAAAAAATATTCTACCTGATTCAACTGATCAAGACCGGGGGACTTGCAATACAAAAATGTATAGAACAGACTTCTGTAATGAGAAATAAAAGGTATCAGAGGCAACCTCGATCACTTCATGTTAAAAGCTAATTCGAAGTAAATAAATTTCAAATAAAACTGACATTAGAAAGCCTTAAGCTAAGCACCAACATAAAAGACAAGTGAATATGAAAATTAGTTGCACGAAACATGCTAAAGAATTGGCTTCCAATTCAACCATATCTTCTAGAAAACAAAATCTATATCCAAAGGAGTAGGACCTTCATATCTTCCTTTCCTATAACATAACTTGCGAAAAAAGAGGTCAGAATCAGGGGTATAACATCTGTAAAACAATAGTCCCACTCAGAAACAAGACGTGAATAACAGAGGTCAAAACTACTATTAGCACAAGTTAGCGAAGGAGCAACTGCACAAGTAAGCAGAAAACATAAATTAGTATAACAAATATCAAACTCGAGATGTTCATTAACATAGAACCAGTCAACTTCACATTACCCTCAAGAGATGATCGCCAAGATGCTGGATCTGTAGTAGATACCATACAATAATCAGTTTAAAGTTCCAAAACATTTAAAAAGTACAGTACCAAAATAATAGCTGGAGTGATCATAAAGAAGGATGGAACAAAAGTGTCCTAAAGGATCACAATAATAATATTCATTGTAACACAACAGCTTCCTATATGAACCTTTTAAAGGGCTTGCCAAATCATGTAGTTTATCTCTTTCTACCACCGCGTTCCCTGAGAGAAAGGGACAGGGAGTCTCCTGGGGCAACATTGTAATATGCAAGTGATAAGTTGTCCTTCAGAAAACCAGCCTTTCCACTCAGCTTCTGTTTGTTTGCAGGAAGCTGGATCTCACCAGCAATTTTCTCTTTCAGACTGCCAACTGTTTCAGATAGGGATCCTACAGTAATCCCCAACACTTGTCCTTTGAGATTCCCTTCATCAACATTCGGCACAGATATATTGATGCAAGCAGGACCCTGCAGACAGCTCAAATAATCAACAATCACAATGCACTAATTAAAAAAGCTAAAAAATGTAAAGATAGTAACTGACAGTGTAATGAAAGGAGTAAAGAGTAAAATTATGAAAAAGTATTGTAGGAGAGGAAGCAAAGATGGTCCATACCGCATGCTGGGCCAGGAACTGTTCTTCGGGAAGGAGCATAGAGTCATCAAGCTTTTGCCTCTTGGGCTCTGGTTCTTCTGGAAGCGGTGGAGGAGCCTCCTCGGGGGGAGGTGGTGGAGGCATTCCTTGTGGCATAGGTGGCGGTGGAACCATGTGCATGCCAGGTTGGGACATGGGATGGGGAACAAAAGGTCTGGGACCTCCCAGAGGCGTAAACTGCGATCCAGGTGGTGGTGGAACAGGGACACCAGGCGAATTTAGGGGCATTGACGGAGGCATTGGGGGTCGATTTACCATTAGAGGTTGGCCGTGCATCATTGACATTGGAGGAGGTGGAGGCCGGACAGAAGGAATCATGTTGACAACTGGCAGCCTCGGAGGTGGCGGTGCAATTACCCCTGCATTTGAAGTGGTCGGATACTGGACAGTAGTTGGAGGCCTAGGAATATTTAAAACAAGCCCAGGAGGCGGAGGAAGAGGCCTAATTGTTGGCATACCAGGTCTAGGAGGTGGAGGTGCTGGACCAGGAAGATTTTTCGCATCGTAATTTGTAGGATCATTTTGGTCGTCCCCAGCAGTATTCTGAGACATGGCCTGGCTTGCTGTGCGACCAATGCTTCCTGTATGACCATCCCATATGACCTGCTTTGGTTGTTCGTCTTTCTTCTTCTCAATCTCCGCCTTCACAGCATTAGAAACTTCTTCTTCCGTAGTACCAAAAATATCGGGACGTGTTCGTGCAAGTCCCACAATGTTTCTGGAAATTTCATCATCAGCTGCAAGAGTAGTCTCTCTAATCTTGGCAAACATTCTTTCTTTCTGCTCCTTGTACTTAGGATCAATAAGAGAGATCCTCATATGTTCAGACATCTCATTGATGGGAATCAGCTCACCGGTTATTGGAGAGACTCCATATTTAGTTGGGTCTCTTTCTGCAGGGATTCTATCTTCAGGCCTCTTCCAATTTTTCACAATTCTCATAGGCGGTTCCTGTTCTTCGAGAGTTGGCTTGGCTACATTATTATTCATGTCACCATTCTCTTCAAGACTAGCAGCCCTCATACCCTCCTCAACGAGCTGGACCTCTTCTTCATCCATCTCCATTTCTACTTCCTTTCCAGGCTCAACAATCTCTTCTTCTTCCATAGTCGATATCTTGCTCCTCCTTATAACTTCCTCAAGTGTCATTGGAGGGGGTAAATCCTCATCCTCGTCATCTACAAAGTCTA
>CAIGRB010141859.1:5036-18468 GCA_903798255.1 Fraxinus quadrangulata | reverse complement strand
GAGACGAAAGAAGATTTGATTACAAATTGTTGAAAGCTTAAAACACAATTGAAGAAAACTTGATCATTGATTGCTTGAAAGTTAGAAATTACAATTGCTGAAAGCAGTAAATTACAATGGCTAGTGCAGGGGGCGAACACTAGAAAGCTTGAAAGATTGTTTGAAAGACTAATACCCCCTATAATAGATTAGGAAAAAAAATCTAAGTACCATGAGTAGACGTTAAAAAGTCGAGGAATCATACTAAACTTTTCTTATTTTCTAGCTATTTTACAATGGAAATAAATATTACAACGGAAAGGAAATTACAACTCAAACTAGCCTAATATTTACAATGTGCGGTCGAAGTTGGGCAAACTATGACTGCAATGAGGTCAAGGGGCTTAAGCAAAGCTGCGGTCCTTGACACTAAGTCTCCAATAGGTTATGGGTTCATTCCATTGCGAAAGCATGCTTTTATCCAAAGTGTCTAAGCCAGAAAAGATTATACTTGTTGGCACACTATTGCAAAGAAAGAAAAAAAACACCTCACGATAGATAGATTGATCCACAAAAATTGGTAGGAAAACACAAACCAAGCCTATCAGACTTGAAATTTGAGAAATTTTACACAACATATGAGAGGACCCATAGTCTACCAAACGGCAAAATTTTCTGTTTTTCATTCATCTTCTAATCAAAACGTATAAATATTACATGAATGTAATGGCTCTACAGCCTATGGAAATCTGGACTAGAGCTGTAAACAATCAGTTGACAACGTAAAATTGTTTCAATAATACACTGCCCTTCCCTCACACTTTTTAAGTTGGAAAAATTTGTCCATTGGGTTATCTGGGGACCTTGTATACTGTGAAACATTAAATTATGTAGCCTGACGTAGCATCTGTTGGAGCTGAATAACTTCTTGTTGCTGCTCTGGTGGGAGGGAACTTAACTGCTCCGGTGTCAGACTTAGCACTTGCTGAATTAAGGCAGATTCCATCTCGTGGGGGACCTGCATATGTAAAAAGAACAAAAGACAACACAATATCAACAGAACATACTGTTAGATCAACCATGACATCTATCATGTTGTACCGTACATAAACTCTTATGCAATCATGAGAACATCAAAGAGCAGTCGTGAGGAAAAGAACCCATCATGAAGGTATAATTGGCGTCTCCACTAATTGGAGGAATCTTTCTGCTTTGAATTCCTCGGGAGCATAACACTAATTTGTTAAAGCAAATATTAGGACAGGCATACAGTTATATCTAACAGGATCAAAATCTTAAAAACCATCTAGAGATAGTTATATACCATAGCTAGTACTCCTTTTCATAAGATTTACACTTGCATATAACATAATGTAATTTGGACACACAATTGAAAATTTTACCAGACAAATAAAAGCCACGCATTTGACAATAGTCCTCTTGCTGAGGAATGCTAATTCCACATAATCAATTGAATGGATTTGAACACAGCTTATTTCCAGTCCTTTGGATTCGGGGGGTGTCTCAAAAGAAAATGTGTAAAAATCAGATCTTTGCAACCATCACACAAGACAGCGAATGATGAGCAAAGATGTCAAGGAAAATACTGCTAAGGAGAGAATAACAACCTCAGCCGCCTGCTTCTGGGAGTTTGAATTTCCTTCTGATATGGTATCTTGTTTTCTAGAATTGACAAAATTTGGTGTTGCTCCAGATACAGGTGTAGCCAGATTCAATGAGTGGTTCATTTGGTCTACACTATGCCCTTTCAGATCCATTTTGTTCTGCATGCCAGACAATACTGAGGTAGGCTGCTAGTACAAAATAATACAAAAATCATTTTCATGTTGATTCACATTCGCAATATGATACCAAAATCATATTAGAAAAGAACAACTATACACATAAGAATACATATTCTTTGGTTTAATTAGAGTTTCCTAGGCATACTGACTCCCCCAAAGTAGCCATATGATCTCATTGAACTGTAAACCCCAAATACAGTTGAAAATAATGTTTTCTTGTGAAAAATTGTTTTTTCTCCTATTGTATTTTATTGTGCGTGGAGGATGAAGATAATATACGTATGGACAAGCATTTAGTGTGCCACGACAGCTACAATGTGCAGAAAATGTCCAATAAAGTTGCTGCAACTTTACAGGGCATAGGAACTCTTGCAAATATGTCCAGAGAGTCAACCCATCTGATAACAGAACACTGGCTGGCAAAATTGAGAAATTTCCATTTAAATACCCGATGAAAACACGCATATGTTTGGTCTCTATCTAACTTAACTCCATTTTCTATAAATTTACATGCTTCAAAGGACGTCACATAGTTCCCATGCTTGGGAACAGCAGCATAGAATAGAATGTCATTACTCTGTCATCCTCACATTTTTCTAATGGTAAACTGCATAGACACAATTAAACCAAATAAAAATTCTGGTCACTTAACTCTAGAATTTGGTTTTCGTATGTCTTATGCATCAAATGATAGCATAAAAGCTTTCCAATGAAGGCAAGGCCATTTTTCTCAATCTAGAAATGTCAAAACCTCAACTGAACTCCAATGCATCATTTAACTTGGGTTTTCATGCCATGACTAGATTAGAATAAAAACAACAGAAAGTATCATAAATAAATGGGCATGCATACTAATTTATGCCAGATATATTATAATGGAAATAATTCCCAAACTTACAGCCAGTAACATTGTAAAGGCTTAATAGCACAAAACATCCATACGTTTGACACTTCTTGTGGAAAACTTCCAAACGTTTCATTTTTTTGCATTTTCGTCCTTATTTCAACGTTTCATTGCTGAAAACAAGTATAATAGCACAAAACGTCCCTACATTTGACATTTCTTGTGAAAAACGTCCCTATGTTTCTTTTTTTTTTTTTCATTTTCGTCATTTTCATTGCGGAAAACATCAGTTTCACCATTTTTAACGTAAAATGACCAATATACCCTTCTATTTAAATAAAACAAAAAAGAGAGAAGAAAAATAAAGAACAAATTGCAATCTTACTCCTGGACTTTTTAAAAAAGTGCAGATGAGTTTGTTCTTTATTTTTCTTCTCTCTTTTTTTTTGTTTTATTTAAATAGAAGGGTATTTTGGTCATTTTAGGTTAAAAAATGGTGAAACAGATGTTTTTCGCAATGAAACGTTAAAATAAGGACAAAAATGAAAAAAAATGAAACATATGGACGTTTTCCACAAGAAGTGTCAAACCTAGGGACGTTTTGTGCTATTAAGCCTGTTTTACGCAATGAAACGTTGAAATAAGGACGAAAATGCAAAAATATGAAACGTTGAGACGTTTTCCATAAGAAGTGTCAAACGTAGGGACGTTTGACAGTACAATATTTGAACTTCATTAACTTGAATGTCAACGTACAAGTACAATCATGTTATGTATGTTTCAACAAAGCTACAGTAGCTTTCACTTCATAACTCCAAAGGTTTGTATGAATTAAGTTTTTCCTCGACTTATCCCATACTTGAGACTCAACCATGTTAAATTGAATTTTAAGTAATACTTTGGAGCGACGGATATATGTATAGACATTTCAACTATTACATTAAGGCAGGTCAAGTAAAGTTTGGCACCTGGAACCCTTGAGCCAGAAATTGCAAATGCGTCTGTGAGGAAGGTTTAAAGGTTGCATTGGAAGCGATCATCTGCCCAGTATACCTTGAACTAGTAGATGGAATCGGACCTGGATGTTGTAACACAGGAGTTTGCGCATGCTGGTTCAGGGCAGAGGAAGTTGTTGGTTGAATATGTGGTCTAACTGACAAATTTCCCAGTTCATGTGGAAGCACAGAGGGAAGAACAGAAATTCCAGACTGTGCAGGAATTTGGCCTTTCTGTAGGACTTGGTTTTGGGTTAGCTGTGGACGCTGAATCTGTGATTGTGTAGGAAACTGTGCGAGCACTGGATACTGGTTTGGATGGGAAGAAGAGATTTGATTCTCCTGTCCATGGGACAAATTCAGATGCATCTTGTTCTGTGGAAGTGGAGGAAGTCCAGGGGGAGTTTGAGTATGTCCACTTTGTAGTAAAAACTGCGCAGGCTGGGGAGAAGATTGCCGAATATTGGGAATCCGCAACTGCAAAGTTCAAAGATCATTCAAATCTACTAGTTAGCAATGTCATAGCCCGGAAAAATGATTGTTGCAATGAAAATATAAATAAAAAAGAACTGTCATGGATGAACAGAACAAACCATTTGTGGGGGAACCATTCCTAGCATTATCTGTGCCTGCATTCAAAGTCAAGTACAAATGTGTAAATATGAATGTTATAATCAGCTCCAGATGAAGTAAGACTGAGTATAATAAAACAGTAGATCAATACAGCAGCCTAGAACCTTGCAAAAGATTGAAAGGTTGTCAAATACCAAGGGGTTGATAAGTACCTGGAAAAGGGCTTTAGACAAATTTGGGCTGGCAAGTAATAGCTGTCGTGCTTGCTCCTTATTTTGCGTAGCCATTTCCTGCATCATCATGATAATAAACCCTGTTATGTTTCCAGATATATATCGAGGAATAGATCTCTCTAGAAAGCACGTATTGACAACATCCTATATTGCAATATGGTAGAGTTACTCTTGCCCAGCCTAGTGCTCGCAAGCCCCATCCAAGTTGTGTTATCTTCCATAACGGTCTTAGTTCCTTACATTTTCTGATTTAAACTTTTCTATTCATGTGAGAATCTCTTTTAGGAAGACAGCGTTAATTTCTCTCGAGAGAAGTTGGTTTTTTTTTTTTTCCCGCTCTCCAGGTCTCTTCAATTTTTTATTTTTTATTTTTTTGTAAACTGTACCGCTTCAGCAATAAAGTCCATGTTTGACACACATTCTTTCAAAACTCATTTTCAACCACACATTTTTCAATAAAATAATATTTTTCATCACATCAATAATTTTTCCTTACTTTTTAACCACATATTTCTCATTATATCACTATTTAAAATCATTTTCAACCACACATTCTTCAATAAAATAATATTTTCCATCATATCAATAACTCTTCCTTACTTTTTAACCACATATTTCTCATCATATCACTATTTAAAATACATTATTTCCTCAATAATATCTATCAAACACACCCAAAGTTATTATTTACCCTACAATGCATATTATTGACACACTCCAAACAAATTATCCTAGTATGCAATCTGAATCTTATTCAGAAACCAACCTTCATCTCAGAGATAATTCCAGTCAGCTGACTCCTCGACATTTTCGCCAGATGAAGAGTTAAAGGATCAGTGCCCAACACTGGCTGACTTTGCAAACCAATCTGGTTTGATGTGCTAGTAGTCTGAGCACCTCCAAGAGCCCCTGCCATGACATTTGCAGCAGCAGCTGCTACTGAGTCACCTAATGGCTGATGAAAACTAAGATCACCGACTGCTGGGACCCCGAATTGTTTTTGTGGATCTGTATTTCATTAATGACAATTATGAAAATTAGCAGAAAATATAATTAAAAAACTTATGACTACATAATTAATTTTAAAATAAATGTAGTTAAGTAATAAAAATTGAAACTTACCAACATTTGTGACCATTCCAGGACCACCCCGACCCTGCATGAAAACACAATCATCATAAGTTTGAGATGAAACTGACATTTCACACTCTTTGTCCTCAATAACATAGCGTAGTCTTGACAAAATTGAACCAGTATAAATGGTATAGCTCTATAAGTAATATAGGAATATGGGGTTAGTGCTCTTGTACTTGCATGTAAACCACAAGAACATATGATATAAGAGCATAGAAGTTGTCTCAAATCCAATCATATTCAATAAAAACACTAAAACAGTGTATATCAAAGATAATTAACAAAGATGATCTTTAGTAAAATTTTGGGATTAAGGAATGAACTGGACAAATGGACACACTGTCTAATAAGCAATACAGCCTTTGCAAATCTGTCACACACTTTGGAATGTCAAATCAAAAACTTCAATTTTATGGGCATTTCACTAGGAAAACATAGTGACTAGTTACAGATAATCTTACATCATCGTTCTTTAAGCCCATGTTTGGGCTCCATTAAAATTATAATTCATTTCTCTACCTTCTTATCAACCATACATTCTCCAATAAAATAATATTACACGTAAACCCAAAACCTTTTCTTCTTTTTTAACCACACATTCACCAAAAACTTACTATTCCAAAGTACATTTTTTCCCAAAATCTAATTAAAATGGAGATCAAACAAGGGCTAAATATAGTGATGCTATTATGTTAACAATCTCTTCTTCATGAACCTGTCCTTCTGTAAGGCTCTGATTTCAGACATATAGAGGTATAGTTTTATTGATTTTGATATGTTCTATCTGGTAGTGAAATTTCAATTGTTTACTTTCTATATCATTGTGCAACAAAATTAATTTACACCAAGTATCTGAGTTACAATCAGTGCACCACATATCTGAGTTACAATCACGTCACCACCAAACTAGTTGTCTCTGATTGAAATTTGAGCAAATATATTGCTGGGTCTGGTTTTTTAAAGTAGCTGTGATCGGATCTATAAATTTTTTATCCAGTTTCCAAAATATAGGTGAGTTGCTCTGACCTGAATAGAAGTAACCAAGTCAGGGCAGTCTTGAACCTTGAGTTTGTTCATCAGTGCGCATTAATAAGTTGTTGGGTGTTCTTGCTTCAAAAGAAAAGGTTGATGGGTGTTCTGCTAATATGCCTTCATTACTTCACATTGAATTTACACAGCTTGACCTAATTCTCAAGGAAATCTCTTTCCTCATTAGAACTTCATTTGATCAAATTCCTCAGTTAAGCTCTACTGAAAACTTGCATACTAATCAGGTTTCATACTTAACAAAATGCATTACGAACTATTAAATTCTGAATTAGTTATTCTAAAAAATTTATTAAGCCCCCATTTGGTGGGGATTAAAATCAGATTTTTAGCAGATTTTGATAAAAGTTAATGAAATGTGTGATTGAAAAGTTGTGAATCCCATAAAATATGTGATTAAAAATAATTGTTAACTTTGACTTGGATTAAAATCTAGATTTCAATTTCTACCAAACAAGGGTTAAGTGATATTTTGCCTTTACACTCCCTAGATTAGGCCATAAACATACAGCAAAATCCAAAACACGGTCATACTCAGAGAACAAAGAAAATTTGACTAGCACTCAACTATATGAAGCATCCAGCAATGAAGTGGCATTAAAGACCAAAAACTTTCATTTATGACCAATACAGATAAGCACGGGTATAATTAACAAAATGTATGATATTAAAAGCAATGCTTTTTGAAAAGGCTCTACTAAAGAAAAATATCCCTGGAAAATGAAAAGCCCCCAAAAATTGGAAAAAAACTTGCAAGTCTAAATGGTTACCTGTTCACGATTTCGGTCAGCATTCTTGTCATTTTCAGCAAAATCAACGCGTAGCTGCCGTCCATTTATCTCATATCCCTGAAGATTACGACGAGCACTCAATGCTGTCTCCTCATCCTTGTATTCACAGAACCCATAGCCCTTCGGCTTCCCAGTTTCTCTATCTATAACTAATCTGAGCAAAAAGGAAGCAGAATAACATATAAGTAGAATTCAATCAAGGACATAAACACATAAGTTATAATACAGAAGAGTCTATTTGAGATTATTTTTCACTTCAATACCAAACAAATTCTCTTGATAATTAATTTTTGAAGAATGCACTAAATATCACGTCATTCGTTTCTACATGCGACTGAAGCCAATATAGCATCATTTCCCTTTCAAAGATTCTTTCAGGCAAACGTCAGATCAGAAAATGAAACAAAATTTGCAGTTCAATAACAAATCTTGCTTGCACAGAGTCAATGCTGGTCACTGTGCTAAATCAGTCAACACACTACCGATCACATCACTCACAGATATTAAAACCTCCAACCTACAAGTGAATCAATTTTGACAAATCTTATGAAGGTAACCACAACACAAGGAGATACACCTAAGACCTACACGTAAGGAGAAATTCTCCTTACACTTGCATAAATTTCTTGAGATCTCTTCTCTTGTATTATACTACATATATTCATATCCAATTTGACAGTCAGAATTGAATCGGCCTTTGCAACTCCCTCCGGTGTCACTATTGCATATAAATCAACAAGGAAGACGTGTAGAAGAAAAAACACCACACAAACTGGACATTGATGTGGATTTATGAGCAAATTTTCTACATCAAAAAGTATCATCTGGCAACATTTCGCATGAATAAAATCAGCATGCCACTGCTTACTGGTTTAACTACCCCTTGGAGGCTTGGACACAGGGAATAATTGGCTGACTTCTTACTAGCAGTATTGCCATATGAAACTTCAGTATACAACAAAGAAGCAAAACCACACCGTACTACACCATGTTTTATGCATTTGGCATGTCTGTAAACATCAAGCTTCACCGTTTTCCAAGATTTGGCTTCTATTTTATGGGCCTCAGAAATGAAAGCTTAAAAGTTGAGACCTTGGCATTTTATTAGACCATCTAGGGACACACATATAATCTAATGATATATGTAGGTGATATCCAGGTAATTTCGCCCGAAAAATTAATTGCTAAGACCTCCATCTCCTTTGCACTTTTTCCTATCTATATTTTCTTTCACTCGAGTTATATCAAACAGTAAAGTATACATTAATGCATCCCGACATCTTTCTTGTATGAACGGACGCTTGTCCAAAAAGTTACATCTAGAAAACATGGATCTACAATGATCAATTCAATTCTCACAACCAGATATCAAAAGTAACCAGTGTTCTTTACAAGTTCCTAGTTTACCCCTCAATGCAAATAATTAATATCACGGTGATTGAACTTTAAAAAGGAGATATTTTACACGGGGCAATAACAAATCAAATAGGACTCATTTTTCCAATTAAGGAATAGCCAGAGAGAAGTGGAAAGCCATAATGTTGATTTTTTTCCTTTGAATTGAACTGACCTGAATGAAACAACGGGGCCAACCTCCTCACAAATTTGAACGAGTTGTTCTTCAGTGGCATCATACGGTATATTCCCAACTATATATGTCAACCAATAGAATTATCAGTAAAAAGCGAAAAATTTCATCACTGAGACAATTCTTGTGTGACTATTTACAACGAAGAATTTTTATGTGAATAATTATAATAAAAGATAGAGCAGGCAGGAAGAACTAACCAAAAACGCTGCGATGCTGAGATTGAGAACTGGCCATGTAACGGTAACAGTCTTATCAGAAAAAGGTGAAGCTGATGTAGAGATTCAGCTTCATCTTCTTCTTTTCAAAATTAATTCTGACCAAAAAAATTCAGGACACAAAAAACAAAAGAAACCCTCAAATTATCCACTCCACTTATTCTGCAATTAATTATTGTTCTACGCGAAATTGGGGTTAGGGTTTCTATATGTATAATCAGCAAACCACGAGTGAATTTTTTTTGGCGAAAATGAGAATTATTTGTCACCCAATTTAACTATTTATTTACAAGTGCGAAGTAGAGATACAGATACAGATACAGATACAGAGATTTTGGATCTCCGATATGGAAAGTTACTGGGTCGAATATGGCAAGTAGGGCTGGACAGTAACCGGTTTAGCGGTGAACCGGTTCGGCTATCCTGCGCACACCTATTGTCTCTTTATTTTCTCTATTTTTCAAAAATAGAGAGCAAAACTGAAAAAGGAAACATTTTCAAAAATAATTGATAAAAACTTCTTTATTTATTTAGAAAAGTAACGGAAAAAAGTAACTTCTCCCGATTCTTGTTTCACATTATTTTTTTAAAAAAAAAAAATTTATTTTTAATACGCATTCTTTAATAAAATAATATTCCACATAAATTTAAAAATTTTCTTTATTTTTTAAACACGCATTTTTCATCAAATCACTGTTTTAAAATACATTTTTATTGAGGTTCAAACAAGCTCTCAGACACATAAAAAAAAAATCGATAACACATGTATTAAATAATGAGAAATTATCAAAAGACATAACTTACTTTTTTGCATGTACTATCCCCAACATTTGCTCAAAGTAGCAATCATGTTCCCAACCTTCTATAAATTAGAATAGTTTGTCCTTGCATAATGTGTCCGTCTAAATTTTTCTATTAAACTGATGTAAAATGACAAAGTTGCCCTCGAATTTAAACGATAAAAAAACGAAAAGGAAAATGAAAAAATAGAGAAAACTTCAATCCATCACCTCGTCCAATTCAATCCCCATTCACCCACTCCTGATCATTGTTGGGTTATGAACCACTCATAAGTAAACTATTAAGGGCCCAAAACATTGTTGAATTCAAGTCGACGTGTTCAAATTGATCTTGATTTAAAAATATTGATTCTATCAAATAGCCAAGAGGTGAATAGAGATATCAATAATTTGTAATTGTTATCAATGACTTGATAGGAATGGCAACATGGTGTAGAAGGGCCGAATTTGCAATTACAATCCCCGTCCATCAAGAATTTTTGAAAGCAAGAAGACGTAAAAATCTCAGTTTAACGTCTTGTTATATTATTCATTTATTTTTTTAAATAAAAATATAATATAATAAAAAAATAGATACAGATGTGAGTCGTGAGTTCAATCCCGTCTTCATCCCATTTACTATCAAGACAAGGCAGGAACAAAGAGCTTTGTCATCCCTATGACCTGATTCCTTAAGAGTGTGTCGTTGATGATGGTTGACGGCATCAAATACGATAGATGACTACTATTATTGATTTGTCGAGAGATGTTGAAATCTTTTTACTATTGTATTCTTTGTTCTCTTACTTTTCGTTCCAACTTTCTTTTCATCTATTACATCGAATGTTTAAATTCGAGTGCACTTTGTCATTTTATTTTAGTTTAATAAAAGCAAACCATTTTGAGGGACGCAGTTAGGGAAAAAAGTTTGAGATAAAATCACCACTCTACTTGGGGAAGTCTGTGAAAAAACCTACTGTTTTCTAAGCTTAGCCCAACGTTGGATTGCCCCCCAGACGGTGTACACGCACATATAAATAGCCGATTCCCAAACCTCGATCGAATTCAATTCCTCCTGCACCTCCACTCTCCGCCTCTCTATTTCTCTCTGTCCATAGTTATGCCTTTATCTACAATCCCATTTGAATTTCTGAGAATATGTTTAGTATTTTGCACAAAGTATTAACTTTTACTGATTAGAGGAATGCACATCACCAAATTTAACAGAAAGCACCTTACTTTGAAGCTCTTTTCAATCCCATGTAAGTCACACTGTTGCCCTTACTCTTCAGCTCTTTCCAAACCCTCCGCTAATACTGAATATGATATTCAAAATTCACAATTTTTTATTGAACGCTCTGCTTCCCGTAAAATTATTGAGCCACCCCAAGATTCCGGTCTTGATTTTGAAAAAGATCCTCCAATTCCTGATAAAATATTCAGAGATGCCCCAAAGTCGGGGTCTTACAGACGTGGTGACTCCACATTTTATTCCCTTATTGAGAATTATGCCAAGTCTGGGGATTTCACGTCCTTGGAAATGATTTTTAGTAGAATGAAATGGGAAAGAAGAGCTTTTATTGAGAAGAATTTTATTGTGGTGTTTAGAGCTTATGGGAAAGCACACTTAACAGAAAAGGCAGTTGAGCTGTTTAGTAGAATGGTTGATGAATTTCAATGTAAACGAACGGTTAAGTCATTTAACTCGGTTCTTAACGTGATAATTCAAGAAGGTTTGTATAGTCGTGCAGTGGAGTTCTATAATTATGTAATTGTTAGCACACAGAATATTTCCCCTAATGTATTGACATTTAATTTAGTTGTTAAAGCATTGTGTAAATTAGGATTAGTTGATAGAGCTATACATGTGTTCAGGGAAATGCCAGTTTGGAAGTCTGTGCCAGATGTGTACACATATTGCACATTGATGGATGGGTTGTGTAAAGTGGATAGAATTGATGAGGCAGTGGC
The DNA here is from genome assembly GCA_903798255.1 of Fraxinus quadrangulata. Lineage (NCBI taxonomy): Eukaryota > Viridiplantae > Streptophyta > Magnoliopsida > Lamiales > Oleaceae > Fraxinus > Fraxinus quadrangulata. Next base: position 6,511 of record CAIGRB010141859.1, on the reverse strand, counting down.
TCTGTTGGATGAGATGCAGATAGAAGGATGTTTCCCGAGCCCAGTGACATTTAACATCTTGATCAATGGGCTTTGCAAGAAGGGGGACTTGGCTCGAGCAGCAAAACTTGTGGATAATATGTTTCTCAAAGGTTGTGTTCCAAATGAAGTGACATATAACACTCTTATACATGGGTTATGTCTCAAAGGGAAATTGGACAAGGCAACCAATCTTTTGGATAGGATGTTGTTGAATAAATGCATTCCCAATGATGTTACGTATGGGACTATTATAAATGGACTTGTTAAGCAAGGAAGAGCCGTTGATGGCGCACGAGTATTGTTGGCCATGGAGGAAAAAGGGCACAGTGCGAATGAATATGTTTACTCAGCCCTAGTTAGTGGATTGTTCAAAGCTGGAAAACCTGAACAGGCTGTGAGAATGTGGAAGGAGATGATGGGAAAGGGATGCAAGCCCAATACAGTTGTTTATAGTGCTCTTATGGATGGCTTATGTCGGGTAGGAAAGTCAAATGAAGCAGAAGAAGTTCTTTCAGAGATGATTAAAATGGGTTACAAACCAAATGCTTATACGTACAGCTCCCTCATGAGGGGTTTCTTCGAGACTGGGAACAGTGATAAAGCACTCCTTGTGTGGAAAGAGATAGCTGATGAAGACTGTATGGAGAACGATGTATGTCAAAGTGTACTTATCAGTGGGCTGTGCAAGGATGGGAAACTAAAAGAGGCTCTGATGGTTTGGAAGCATATGTTTGGTAAAGGACATACACCTGATGTTGTGGCTTATAGTTCAATGATTCATGGTCTCTGCATTGCGGGGTCAGTAGAACAGGGCTTAAAATTATTCAATGAGATGCTATGCAAAGAGTCTGATTCCAAACCCGATGTAGTTACCTATAACATTCTTCTTAGTGCTTTGTGCAAACAGGATAGCCTTTCTCGCGCCATTGATCTTTTAAATAACATGTTGGAGCAAGGTTGTGATCCTGACTCAGTTACATGCAACACTTTCTTGACTACTTTAAAGGAGAAGCTAAATCCACCACAAAATGGTAGTGAGTTTCTGGATGAGCTAGTGCTACGGTTATACAAAAGGCATCGTGTTACAGCAGCTTCCAAAATTATAGAAGTGATGCTTCAGAAGTTTCTTCACCCTAAAGCCTCCACTTGGGAAAAAATTATTCGTGAATTTTGTAAACCGAAGAAGATTCAAACAGCCATTGACAAGTGTTGGAATGAATTATTTTAGCTGATTTCAGAGATGCGGCTTCTTTGATCACTACTTTCTTTTCATGCCAAATTGCCATGCAATGTATTTTCTAATGTTCACTATAAGATGGGGGGCAGATTCACTGGCTCCTTTTATGACATCAAATGTTCATGGAAGTTTTATGTTTTTGTTCTTAGTACTGCTACATAAATCTCTAGGACTGCAAGGCTGCGGCTGCTGCTGCTGCTGAATAATTCCAACCCCC